>NW_026486062.1:0-52500 GCF_026875155.1 Cherax quadricarinatus | reverse complement strand
GACTCCCACGCATGAGACCCCCACACATGGGACCCCCCACATGGGACCCCTACATATTTATATGCTACTCCTGTAGCTCCGTGATATATGGGAACATTTAAATGTAGTTGTTGTTGAGTGTTGTAAATTGTGTGTGTGTGTGTGTGTGTGTGTGTGTGTTTTGTGTGTGTGTGTGTGTGTGTGTGTGTGTGTGTGTGTGTGTGTGTTGTGTGTGTGTGTGTGTGTGTGTGGTGTGTGTGTGGTGTGTGTGTGTGTGTACTCACCTAGTTGTACTCACCTAGTTGAGGTTGCGGGGGTCGAGTCCGAGCTCCTGGCCCCGCCTCTTCACTGATCGCTACTAGGTCACTCTCCCTAAGCCGTGAGCTTTATCATACCTCTGCTTAAAGCTATGTATGGATCCTGCCTCCACTACATCACTTCCCAAACTATTCCACTTACTGACTACTCTGTGGCTGAAGAAATACTTCCTAACATCCCTGTGATTCATCTGTGTCTTCAGCTTCCAACTGTGTCCCCTTGTTACTGTGTCCAATCTCTGGAACATCCTGTCTTTGTCCACCTTGTCAATTCCTCTCAGTATTTTGTATGTCGTTATCATGTCCCCCCTATCTCTCCTGTCCTCCAGTGTCGTCAGGTTGATTTCCCTTAACCTCTCCTCGTAGGACATACCTCTTAGCTCTGGGACTAGTCTTGTTGCAAACCTTTGCACTTTCTCTAGTTTCTTTACGTGCTTGGCTAGGTGTGGGTTCCAAACTGGTGCCGCATACTCCAATATGGGCCTAACGTACACGGTGTACAGGGTCCTGAATGATTCCTTATTAAGATGTCGGAATGCTGTTCTGAGGTTTGCTAGGCGCCCATATGCTGCAGCAGTTATTTGGTTGATGTGCGCTTCAGGAGATGTGCCTGGTGTTATACTCACCCCAAGATATTTTTCCTTGAGTGAGGTTTGTAGTCTCTGGCCCCCTAGACTGTACTCCGTCTGCGGTCTTCTTTGCCCTTCCCCAATCTTCATGACTTTGCACTTGGTGGGATTGAACTCCAGGAGCCAATTGCAGGAGTCATCTGCAAACAGGGACACCTCAGAGTCTATTCCTTCCGTCATGTCGTTCACAAATACCAGAAACAGCACTGGTCCTAGGACTGACCCCTGTGGGACCCCGTTGGTCACAGGTGCCCACTCTGACACCTCGCCACGTACCATGACTCGCTGCTGTCTTCCTGTCAAGTATTCCCTGATCCATTGTAGTGCCTTCCCTGTTATCCCTGCTTGGTCCTCCAGTTTTTGCACTAATCTCTTGTGTGGAACTGTGTCAAACGCCTTCTTGCAGTCCAAGAAAATGCAATCCACCCACCCCTCTCTCTCTTGTCTTACTGCTGCCACCATGTCATAGAACTCCAGTAGGTTTGTGACACAGGATTTCCCGTCCCTGAAACCATGTTGGCTGCTGTTGATGAGATCGTTCCTTTCTAGGTGTTCCACCACTCTTCTCCTGATAATCTTCTCCATGATTTTGCATACTATACATGTCAGTGACACTGGTCTGTAGTTTAATGCTTCATGTCTGTCTCCTTTTTTAAAGATTGGGACTACATTTGCTGTCTTCCATGCCTCAGGCAATCTCCCTGTTTCGATAGATGTATTGAATATTGTTGTTAGGGGTACACATAGCGCCTCTGCTGTATGTGTGTGTGTGTGTGTGTGTGTGTGTGTGTGTTTGTTCGTGTGTGTGTGTGTACTCACCTAATTATGGTTGCAGGGGTCGATTCATAGCTCCTGGCCCCGCCTCTTCATTGGTCGCTACTAAGTCACTCTTCCTGCTCCATGAGCTTTATCATACTTCTTCTTAAAGCTATGTATGGATTTTGCATCCACTACATCACTACCTAGGCTATTCCACTTCCTGGCAACTCTGTGACTGAAGAAATACTTCCTAACATCCCTGTGGTTCATATGAGTCTTCAACTTCCAACTGTGTCCCGTTGTTGCTGTGTCCCATCTCTGGAACATCCTGTCTCTGTCCACCTTGTCGATTCCTCTCAGTATTTTATATGTCGTTATCATATCCCCTCTATCTCTCCTGTCCTCAAGTGTCGTCAGGTTGATTTCCCTTAACCTCTCCTCGTAGGATATACCCCTTAGCTCCGGGACTAGTCTTGTTGCAAACCTTTGCACTTTCTCTAGTTTCCTTACATGCTTGACTAGGTGTGGGTTCTAAACTGCTGCTGCATTCTCCAATATAGGCTTAACGTACACGGTGTACAGAGTCCTGAACGATTCCTTATTAAGATATCGGAATGCTGTTCTTAGGATTGCTAGGCGCCCATATGCTGCAGCAGTTATTTGGTTGATGTGCGCTTCCAGAGATGTGCCCGGTGTTATACTCGCCCCAAGATCCTTTTGCTTGAGTGAGGTTTTTAGTCTCTGTGTAGACAGCCTGTACTGTCTGCACAGACAGCCCATGCTGTCTGCCAGCTTAGTTCATATTTCGCGCCACTCAGGTGCTGCCCTCTGTAGCCAGGCCTCTCGGCAGGCACGCCAGCCTGCCGGCCCATGCCTCCGCCTCACTCACACAGCGGCCTAGCAGCAAGACACAAGTACTCCCAGCTCTCTCTCATGGGCATGGCCCTCCCGGGCCATGGGCACAACACAAACCTGTGTACCCACCACTACGACATTAACAATAAACGAAGAAGCCTCCGAAGACGTTTATCATTTAACCACCCGCTTGCAGCACCTACCAAATAATCTTTTTCGTTATAAAGACTGTACTCCGTCTTCGGTCTTCCTTGCCCTTCCCCAATCTTCATGACTTTGCACTTGGTGGGGTTGAACTCCAGGAGCCGGTTTCTGGACCAGGTCTGCAGCCTGTCCAGATCTCTTTGTAGTTCTACCTGCTCTTCGTCCGACTGAATTCTTCTCATCAACTTTACATCATCTGCAAACAGGGACACCTTCCGTCTTGTCGTTCACAAATACCAGGAACAGCACCGGTACTAGGAGTGACCCCTGTGGAACACCGTTCGTCAGAGGCGCCCACTCTGACACCTCGCCACGTACCATGACTCCCTGTTGTCTTCCTGACAGGTATTCCCTGATCCATTGTAGTGCCTTCCCTGTTATCCCTGCTTGGTCCTCCAGCTTTTGCACTAATCTCTCGTGTGGGACTGTGTCAAACGCCTTCTTACAGTCCATAAAAATGCACTCTGCCCACCCCTGTCTCTCTCTTATCTTACTGCTGTTACCCTGTCATAGAACTCCAGTAGGTTTGTGACACAGGATTTCCCGTCCCTGAAACCGTGCTGGCTGTCGTTGATAAGCTCATTCCTTTCTAGGTGCTCCACCACTCTTCTCCTGATAATCTTTTCCATGACTTTGCATACTATACATGTCAGTGACACTGATCTGTAGTTTAATGCTTCGTGTCTGTCTCATTTTTTTAAAAATTGGAACTACATTTGATGTCTTCCGCACCTCAGGTAGTCGCCCTGTTTCGATAGTGGTACACATAGTGCCTCTGCTCCCTCTCTCAGGACCCATGGAGAGATGTTATCCGGCCCCATCGCCTTTGAGGTATCTAGCTCTCTTAGCAGCCTCTTCACTTCTTCCTCGGTTGTATTTATTGTGTCCAACACTTGATGATGTACCCTGCCTCTCCGTCTTTCTGGAGTCCCTTCTGTCTCCTCTGTGAACACTTCCTTGAATCTCCTGTTGAGCTCCTCACATACTTCACGGTCGTTTCTTGTGATCTCCCCTCCTTCCTTCATCAGCCTGATTACCTGGTCCTTGACTGTTCTCCTCCTGAAGTGGCTGTACAACAGCTTCGGGTAAGATTTGGCTTTCGCTGCTGTGTCATTTCTGTATTGTTGTTGGGCCTCCCTTCTTACCTGTACATATTCATTTCTGACTCTACGGCTGCTTTTCTTATTCTCCTGGGTCCTTTGCCTTCTATACTTCTTCCTTTCTCTAGCACACTTGGTTTTGGCCTCTCTATATCTTTGGGTGAACCAAGGGCTCATCCTGGCTTTCTCGCTATTTCTGTTACCCTTGGGCACAAACCTCTCCTTAGCTTCCTTGCATAACGTTGTCACATATTCCATCATCTCGTTTACTGACTTCCCTGCTTGTTCTCTATCCCACTAAACCCCGTGCAGGAAATTCCTCATGCTTGTGTAGTCCCCTCTCTTGAAGTTTGTCTTCATTCGTCCTGCCCTTCTTGCTTCCCTCTCCACTTGTAACTCTACTATATATTCGAAACTCAGAACCACGTGATCACTGGCCCCGAAGGGTTTTTCATATGTGATGTCCTCAATATCTGCACTACTCAACGTGAATACTAGGTCCAGTGTTGCTGGCTCATCCTCTCCTCTCTCTCTGGTAGTGTTCTTTACTTGTTGGTACATGAGGTTTTCCAGTATCACCTCCACCATCTTAGCCCTCCACGTTTCTGGGCCCCCATGTGGCTCCAGGTTCTCCGAGTCGATTTCTTTGTGATTGAAGTCACCCATAATGCTCGCATGAGCCCTTCTGAACATTAAAATGGTATAAAATACCGACAGGTTGTTAGGTGAGACACATATGCAACAGTTAAGTATCTTTATTTCGAAACGTTTCGCCTACACAATAGGCGAAACGTTTCGAAATGAAGATATCTTACTGTTGCATATGTGCCTCACCTAACAACATGAGCCCTTCTGGCTACTTCAGCCAGTGGGTCAACCATCGCTCTATTGTTCTCGTCATACTCTTGCCTTGGCTTCCTGCTGTTCTGTGGTGGGTTGTACATCACTGCAATTACCACCTTTGGACCTCCAGACTGAAGTGTAGTCTCTTGCTGCTCCTCTATCTCCTCTCTCCAGCTCATCAAAATCCCATCGGTTTTTGAAGAGCAGTGCCACTCCTCCACCCTTTCTATTCCCTCTGTTCTCCCTGTCTTTCCTCAGGATCTGATATCCTGATGGAAAGATGGCATCTGTTATCATTCCTGTGAGCTTGGTTTCTGTGAGAGCTATGATGTCCGGTGATGCCTCTTTGACTCCTTCGTGCCACTCCTCCCCTCCCACTTATTCGTTATTCCATCAGCGTTGGTGTACCATACCTTCAGTTTCCTCTCCAACACTGTGTTCTGAGAGGGGGAGTCTGTGAGGGTGGAGGACCTGTCAGTGTGCTGTGGCATTCTACAGCATAGTGTGGGGTGGGGGTTATGAGTGTGGATTGTGGTTTGTGTTGGGATAGTGTGTTTGGTTGTGGGGTTCAAGGGGTGGTTCTGTGTGTGCTTATGCTTGTTGCCCTGCACTGCTCTGCTTGTCCTCTGCTGAATTTGCCATTGTCTCTTCCTAGCCCAGTTCACTTCTGTTTTCTCTCCCTCAGCTGCTGTCGTTCTGTACTTGTTCTGCCTCTTTCTAGGAATACCCTCTTGTATGTTGACAATTCCTTCAGCCTTGGTTTCACTTGCAATATCCTGTTTCACACCGTTTCTGTCTTGAAAATCAGCGTGACCGGCCGATTTCTCCCATTCAAGTACCCCTCTACTCTCTGAAAATTTACTATCTCAACCATGTCTTCCTCACATATTACTTTGATGATGTTTTCAATATCTTGTTTTTCTTCCTGCCATCTTTCATTGTGTGTTCTCCCATCGCTCTCCTGTAGCCCATGAATTAACACTGACTTCTCCCTCTCCTCCTCCCATTGCGTTTCCCTCTATGTCACTGGGCCCCATTTGTACATGGCCATTGTCTCTTCTGTATTTTCCTGTAACTTTTGGTGGTATGGTCGTGCTTCTGCATGAGACGTATCCCCCTCTCCACCCTCCTTTACTGGTATCCCTGCTCCCAACAGTTCTCCCCCTTTCCTTCCTCGGCTCTGCTTGGAGGACTGATAGGGCCTTAGAATAAGTCATGTCTCCTTCCTTTCCGTTGGGCTCCTCGTTCAGTAGGGGTGTACCGTCTTCAGATGTGTTGTTGTGTGTGTGTGTGTGTGTACTCACCTAATTGTACTCACCTAATTGTACTCACCTAATTGTGGTTGCAGGGGTCGAGACTCAGCTCCTGGCCCCGCCTCTTCACTGATCGCTACTGGATCCTCTCTCTCTCTGCTTCCTGAGCTTTGTCATACCTCTTCTTAAAACTATGTATGGTTCCTGCCTCCACTACTTCACTTGCTAGGCTATTCCACTTGCTGACAACTCTATGACTGAAGAAAAACTTCCTAACGTCCCTGTGACTCTCTGAGTCTTCAGCTTCCAGTTGTGACCCCTTGTCCCTGTGTCCCCTCTCTGGAACATCCTATCCCCCTGTCCACCTTGTCTTTTCCCCCGCAGTATTTTGTATGTCTTTTATCATGTCTCCCCTGACCCTTCTGTCCTCCAGTGTCTTTCAGTCCGATTTTCCCTTAACCTTTCCTCGTACGACTTTCCCCTTGAGCTCTGGGACTAGCCTTGTTGCAAACCTTTGTACTTTCTCTAACTTCTTGACGTGCTTGACCAGGTGGGTTCCAGACTGGTGCTGCATACTCCAGTATGGGCCTAACATACACAGTGTACAGTGTCTTGAACGATTCCTTATTAAGGTATCGGAAACGTTTATTCTCAGGTTTGCCAGGCCCCCGTATCTGCAGCGGTTATTTGGTTGATGTGTGCCTCCGGTGATGTGCTCGGTGTTATGGTCACCCCAAGGTCTTTCTCCTGAGTGAGGTCTGTATCCTTTGTCCCCCTAGCTATACTCTGTCTCCCGGGTCTTCTTTGGCCCCTCCCCAATCTTCATGATTTGCATTTGGCGGGATTGAATCGAGAAGCCAGTTACTGGACCACATGTCCAGCCTCTCCAGGTCTCTTTGCAGTCCTTGCCTCATCCTCGTCCGATTTAATTCTTCTCATCAGCTTCACGTCATCTGCGAACAGGGACACTTCAGAGTCTATTCCCCTTCCATCATGTCGTTCACATATATCAAAAATAGCACTGGTCCTAGAACTGACCCCTGTGGGCCCCCCGCTCGTAAAGGCGCCCCTGTGATACCTCTTCACGTACCATGACTCGTTGCTGCCTCCCTGTCAGGTATTCCCTTATCCATTGCAGTGCCCTTCCTTTTACGGTGCCTGATCCTCCAGCTTCTGCACTAATCTCTTGTGGGGAACTGTGTCAAAGGCCTTCCAAAAGTCTAGGAAAACGCAATCTACCAACCCTCTCTCTCGTGTCTTACTTCTGTTACCTTGTCAAAAAAACTCCAGGGGGTTTGTGATACAAAATTTGCCTTCCATGAACCCATGCTGGTTTTCATTTATAATCTTGTTCCTTTCCAGGTGTTCGACCACTCTCCTCCTGATAATCTTCTCCATGACCTTGCACACGATTTCATGTCAGAGACACAGGTCTGAGTTTAGTGCCTCGTTTCTGTTTCCTTTCTTAAATATGGGGACTACATTAGCTGTCTTCCATTTCTCAGGTAGTTGCCCAGTTCAAGGATGTGTTGAAGATTGTGGTTAGAGGCACACACAGCATCTCTGCCCTTCCCCTAAGGACCCATGGGGAGATGTTGTCCGGTCCCATCGCCTTTGAGGTGCAAGGTCACTTAAGAGCTTCTTCACCTCCTCCTCAGTTGTTCGTATGTCATCCAACACTTGTTGGTATATTCCCTCTTGATGTTCCCTTCTGTTCTGCTTCCCACAGCCCTTCCTGTCTCTACTGTAAAAAACTTCCTTGAATCTCCTGTTCAGCTCCTCACATACCTCCTGATCATTTCTTGTGAGTTCTCCACCTTCTGTCCTTAATCTGATTTACCTGGTCTTTGACTGTTGTCTTCCTCCTGATGTGGCTATACAACAGTTTCGGGTCAGTCTTGATTCTCGATGCTATGTCATTTTCATACTGTCGCTGGGGCCTCCTCCTTACCTGTGCGTACTCATTCCTGGGTCTGCGACTGATCTCCCTATTTTTCGTGTGTTTTTCTGCCTTCTGTACTTTTTCCATTCTCTATTGCACTTTGTTTTTTCCTCCCTTACACCGTCGGGTGAACCAGGGGCTTGTTCTGGTCTTCCCGTTGTTACTGTTGCCCTTGGGAAATGAACCTTTCCACTGCCTCCTTTTCATTTTTTTGCTACATATTCCATCATTTCATTTACTGGGCTTTCCTGCCAGTTTTTCTGTCCCACTGGGACCTCCCGCAGGGAAATTTTTCAACCCTATGTAGTCCCCTCTTTTATAGTCAGTTTTTTCCATTCTACTCCTGTTATTCTCTCCACTTTCAGCTCTACTATGTATTCAAAGCACAGAACCACGTGGTCGCTAGCTCCAGGGGACTCTCATACTTGATGTCCTCAATGTCTGAGCTGCCCCGGGTGAACACAAGGTCCAATCCTTTCTGGTTCATCCTCCCTCTCACTCTGGTAGTGTCCTTAACATGTTGGTGCATGAGGTTTTCCAGCACCACGTCCAACAATCCTGGCTCTCCATGTTTCGGGACCCCCATGTGGCTCCAGGGTTTTTCCCCGTCAATTTTCCCCGTGGTTGAAATCCCCATAACCAGCAACTTTGCTCTGCTGGAGTGAGCTCTTCTTGCCCCCTCAGCAAGTGTGTCCACCATTGCTCTGTTGCTCTCTTCATATTCCCTCTCTTGGCCTCCTGCAGTTCTGTGGTGGATTATACATCACTGCATGACCACTTTGTGTGTGTGTGTGTGTGTGTGTGTGTGCTGTGTGCGTGTGGTGTGTGTGTGTGTGTGTGTGTGTGTGTGTGTCTGTGGTGTGTGTGCGTGTGTGTGCGTGTGTGTGCGTCTGTGTGTTTTGTGTGTGTGTATGTTTGCATGTGCGTGTGTGTGTGTGTTTTTTTTTAAAATTTTATAATATATATATATTATATAATATAAAAATATATATAATATATATAATATTATATAATATATATATATATATTTAATTATCACACTGGCCGATCCCACCAAGGGCAGGGGGCCCGAAAAAGAAAAAAACTTTCACCATCATTCACTTCCATCACTGTCTTGCCAGAAGGGGCTTTTTCACTACAGTTTTTAAACTGCAACATTAACACCCCTCCTTCAGAGTGCAGGCACTGTACTTCCCATCTCCCCGGACTCAAGTCCGGCCTGCCGGTTTCCCTGAACCCCCTTTATAAATGTTACTTTGCTCACACTCCCAACAGCACGTCAAGTATTAAAAACCATTTGTCTCCATTCACTCCTATCAAACCCCGCTCATGCATACCTGCTGGAAGTCCAAGCCCCTCGCACAGAAACCTCCTTTACCCCCCTCTCCACCTTTCCAGGCCCCACCCCTCCCCCCTTCCTTCCAACAAAAACTGATACACTCTTTAAGTCATTCTTTTTTGCTCCATTCCTCAAGTCCGAACCACCTCACAACCCCTTTCCCCAGCCCCCCTGGGCAACAGTTTTGTAATCCCGCACCCCCTCCAACTTCCAAACTACGAATTCTCTGCATTATATTCCAACACATTGCCCTCAGAATGACATCTCCCTGCCTCCACCTTCTCCCGCGCAACATTTACACCCAGCTTCACACCCATATAAGAGCGTTGGGAAAAAATATACCTCTAATTCCCCTCTTTGCCTCCAAAGGGAAAAATTCTTTGTCTCCACAACTCCTAAGTGACCACTCACTCTTTTTTCCTCATCAATTCTATGATTCACCCATCTTTCCAAACCCCTCCGCTGACCGTCCACTCCCAAATTCTGAATACATTCGCCTCCTCCATACTCTCCCCCTCCAATCTGATATTCAATCTTTCATCACCTAACTTTTTGTTATCCTCAAAACCTTATTTCTTTCCTGTATTCACCCTTTAAAATTTTTCTTTTTGCACACCCTCCCAAAAATTAATCCACCAATCTCTGCAACTTTTCTTCAGAATCCCCCCAAGAGCACAGTTTTTCTCAGAAAAAGAGCGCTGTAAAAAAATCCCACTTTTTTGTTGATTCTTTATTTTTTTTAACTCCACGCCCCCTTGTCAAACCCTCGCTTTTTAATTTTCTTACAACCCCATCTATAAATAATTAAAAAACCACGGTACACACACATCCTTGTTAAGGGCCCACTTTTACTTGGGGAAAAAATTTTTCCCCTTTCCTACATACTCTAACTTGAGCCTCACTACCTCGTAAAAATCTTCACTGCTTTTCCCGTAACCCCACCTCCTACCCATACACCCTTTCAACATCTGCCACATTGCCCCCCTATCCCCCCTGTCATACGCCTTTTTTCCCAAAACCATAAAACCACAAAAAACCTCTTTAGCCCTTTTTAAAAAACTGTTTAATTTAAAATGTTTTTTACTGTAAAAACCTGGGGCCCACACCCCCCACCATTTTTCCCAAAGGGCCCCCTTGTTTCTGCCAATTTCCCATTCTCCCTTTTTACTTCCTTAATTCTTTCAATAAAAATTTTACCCTACACTTTAAACCCGGTATATCAGCAGCTTTTTCCCCCCTTATATATTTTTGGGGGGTGTGTGTTATGTTTTGTGTGTGTGTATGTGTGTTGGTTTTGTGTGTGTGGTTTTGTGTGTGTGGTGTGTTTGGGTTGGGGGTGTGGGTGTGGTGTATGTGTATGTATGTGTGTTTGAAAAGTGTTTGGTGTGTCTGTATTTGGGAGGTATGTGTAAAATGCGTGAGTCTCATTATACATACAAACCCCCCATTCACTCTTCTTTTCACACGCACACTCAACACACACCACACACAAAACACACACACAAACACACACAAAACCAACACGCACCCCACACACACCCCACACACAAAACACACCCCACACACACACACACAAAAACACACACACACACACACCACCACACACACAACACACCACACATGCATTTCATCCACAAAAAAATCCTGTTTTTTTTTTCCCCGGTTCACAAAATATTAAAAAAAAAAATATATATATTAACTCACTTTTGGAATTTAAAATATTTTTTGCTTTGTGTTAACAAATAACATTGTTATTTTTCCGCCTTAAAAAAGTAAACATTTAAACCGGAGTCCCCCATATGATAACTGTTTGGTGTAATCTTCTGTTTTTAAATTTTTTCCCTTTATGTTTAAAAAACCTCTAATATGGTTTTAAAAATAAATTATATATTTATATATATATATATTATTATATATATATATATATATTTTATTAAAATTTTTGTATATATAATATTTTAATAAATTTTTTTTTTTTTGGTGGGGAGCGTGGGGGTGGGGGAGGTTTGGGGGGGGGGGGGGGTGGCGAAAAGTGGGGTTGCGTGGGGGTGGGGGGGAAGGGGCAGGGGGTGGGGAAAATAATTTATAATAATAATTATTAAGTTAAAAAAGGGGATAAAAAATAAAGTGGGGAAAAGAAGGGGGAGGGATGGAAAAATTAATAAAAAAAAGGAGGAGAAGGGGGGAAAAAGGGGGTTTTTAAAGGGAAAAAGGGAAACTTTCAAAATGCGGGATCGGTACTTAATTTTTCCGAAAAGGGGGCGCGTCTGCTTTTGGGGTTTTCATTTGTTTTTGTTGGTTTTTTTGTTTTTTTAAAGGGTTGATTTTGTGGAAGTTTTGGGGGTTTGGGGGTTTTTTTTGCTTTTCCCTTTTTGGCGTGGGGTTTTTGCTTGGAGGTCCTTTGTGGTTTTGGTTTGTTTTTTTTGTGGGGTTTTTTTCTGGTTTTGGGGCCGTTTTGGTTGTTTCTTCTTTATGGTTTGGCTTTTTTCCCTTTTTTGGGGGTTTTGGGTGTTTTTGGGGGTTTGGGCCCTTTTGTGTTCTTGTTACTATGGTTTTGTTTTTTTTTTTTCCCTGGGTTTGTTGTCCGTTGTGTGGGTTTTTTTTTTTGTTTTGTTTAATGTTTGGCTTTCGTGAAATTCCTCCTAAATTTGGGTATTTTTGCCCCTTTAAAATTTTTATTGTATTTTGTTTACTTTTCTTTTTGTTCCTATAATTCTTTTTGAAAAAATAAAATTTCACCACCCCCCACCAAACAAAACCACACCCAACCCAAACCACAACAACAGGGTATAGCAAGACATTTTGGGGAACCCAAATTTTTGTAGCAAAAATTAAAATCAAGTTTGAAACCCCTGCGATCCCCTTTTCCCCCAATTAAAATTGAAAACCCCGGGACACCCAACCATTTCAAGGAATTTTAACGAAATAAATCCCGAAAAACTAGAGCCAAACTGTTCCAAAAATACCAGAAACAAAGTCAAAATTTAAGTTAAAAAAATGAATAAAAATTGAAATATTTCTTCATCTGTCCAACCACCTAAACAACCCTTCCTCACCCTCTGGACAACAGTTTTGTAATCCCGCACCTCCTCCAATTTCCCAAAACTACAAATTTTCTCTGCATTTATTCACACCACACATTGCCCTCAGACATACATCTCCACTGCCTCCAGCCTTCTCCTCGCTGAAACATTCATCACCCATGCTTCACACCCATATAAGAGCTTTGGTAAAACTATACTCTCAACATTCCCCCTTTTGCCTCCAAGGAAAAAGTTCTTTGTCTCCACAGCTCCTAAGTGCACCACCACTCTTTTTCCTCCAATTCATGTTTCACCTCATCTTTCACAGACCCATCCGCTGACACCCCACTCCCAAATTCTGAATACTTTTCGCCTCCTCCATACTCTCTCCCCCCAATCATATTAAATCTTTCATCACCTAATTTTTTTGTTATCCTCATAACCCTTTACTCTTTCCTTATTCCCCTTTTAATTTTCTTCTTTTGCACACCCCTACCAAATTCATCCCCCAATCTCTGCAACTTTTTTTTCAAATCCCCAAGAGCACAGTGTCATCAAAAAGAGCAGCTGTGACAACTCCCACTTTGTGGTGATTCTTTATCTTTTAACTCCACCCCCTCTTGTAAAGACCCTCGCATTTACTTCTCTTAAAACCCCCCAATCTAAAATAATTAAACAACCACGGGGACACACACATCCTTGTTAAGGCCTACTTTTACTGGGAAATAATTTCCCTCTTTCCCCCATACCTAACTTGACCTCCTATCCCGTAAAAACCTTTACTGCTTTCAGTAACCTAAACCCCCTACACCATACACTTTCAACATCGCCCCATTTTCCCCCCTTACCCTGTCATACGCCTTTTTTCCCAAAACCATAAAAGCCCCCCAAAAACCCTTAGCCTTACTAAATACTGTTACTTATATGTTTCACGAAAAAACCCGGGGCCAACCCCCCCTACCTTTCCTAAGCCCCCTTTTCATCGCTATCCTATCTCCCTCTTTTCTCTTAATTCTTTCAAAAATAATTCTACCATACACTTTACCAGTATACCAGCAGAAATTTTTCCCCCTATATATTGTGTGTGGTGTTTGTGTGTTGTGTATGTGTTGTTGTGTGTGTTGTGTGTGTGTGTGTGTGTTTGGGTGGTGGTTTTGGGGTGTGTGTATGTTATGATGTGTGTGGGAATGTGTTTGTGTTGCGTATTTTAGGGATGTGTACGGCGTGGTCTCATTATACATACACCCACATACACTCTCTCTCTCACACGCACACTCCACACACCACACACACACACACCACACCACACACACACACACACACACCACACGCACACAAACACACACACACAACACACACCCAAACAACACACAACACACACACACACACAAAACCACACCACACACACACACACACACACACACACACACACACACACACCACACACACATCATTCATCCAAAAAAAAAATCCTTTTTTTTTTTCCCACGCTTTCACAAAATTTTAAAAATATATATATAATTAACTCCCCGGGAATTAAAAAAATATTTTCCCTTTTGTGTTAAAAAATAACTTGTTATTACCGCCATAAACATGTAAATTTTTTCCGGAGCCCCTATTATAACTGTTTGGTAAAACCCTTCTTTTTAAATTTTTTCCCTTTGATGTTTAAAACACCGCTAATAGTTAATTATATATATAATATAATATATTATATAATATATTATATATAAATAATATATATAAAATATATATATAAAAATATATATATATTTTAAATAATATATATTGGGGGGGAGCTGTAGGGAAGGGGGGGGAAAGGGGAGGGGGGGAGGGGGGGGGGGAAGGTAAACAGAAAAATAGTGGAAGGAAGCGATAGGGGGGAAGGGGAAGGGGAGAAAGGGGAGCAGGGGAGGGGGTGAGGGGAAAGATAAAGTGTCGATGAGTGAAAGTAAGTGAAGTGGGAAGGGAAAAGGGTGGGTGGGGGGAAAGAAGGTAGGAAGGATAGGGAAAAGAAAGAGGAGGGAGGGGGTGGAAAGGAAGGGGTGGGAGGGGAGAAAGAGGAAGGGAAGGGGGGGGAGGAGAGAGGAGGGGGGGGGGGAAAGGGGGGGGGGGGGGGGGGAGGAAAGGGAAGTGAGTGATTTGAATGCAGTTATAATCGAAAAAAAAAACTTTTTTGAAAATGAAATCGAATTCATGCTGTGCTGCGTGTGTGTGTTCGTGTGTGTGTGTGTGTGTGTTGTGTTGTGTGGTGTGTGTGTGTGTGTTGTGGTTTGTGTGTGTGTGGTGGTGTGTGCGTGTGTGTTGGGGGTTCGTGTGTGTGTGTGTGTCGTGTGTTGGTGGTGGGGGTCGTGTGTGTGTTCGGGGTTTTGTGTGTGTGTGTCGTGCTGGTTGTTGGGGTGGGGGTGTGTGTTGTGCGTGTTGCGTGTTTTTTTCGGTGTTTGTGTGGTGTGTGTGTGTGGTGTGGTGTGTGTGTGTGGTGGTGTGGTGTTGTGCGTTGTGGTGGGTGGTGCGTTGTGTGTGTGTGTGGGGATTTTTTGTGTTTGTTGTTGTTGTGTGGGGTGTGGGGGTGCGTGTGTGTTTGTGTGTGTGCGTATTTTGTGTGGTGTGTGTGTGTGTGTGGTGTTGTTGGTGTGTGTGGTGGTGTGTGGGGTGTGTGGGTTGTTGTGCGTATGTTGGGTTTTGTGTGGTGTTGTGTGTGGTGTGTGTGTGTGTGTTTTGTGTGCGTTTAGTCATATGTCTCCGTATAATTGAGTGGGGTATGTCTGTTCCCTTAAAATTAGGGGGATTGTGGTGTAGTTTTTGCGTATAAAGTTTCCCTATAAGGGGCGTTGTAAAGGAGACAGAGATAAAACACCGCACACACAACACACACACACACACACACCACACACACCACACACACACACACACCAAAACCCCACACACACCCACACACACACCACACCACACACACCCACAAACCACACACACACACACACACACACACAAACACACACACACACACACACACACACACACACACACACACACACACACACACACACACACACCTCCCTTAACACAAGTAATTACCTTTTTAAAGGCCAAAGCCAACAATAACCCAGGCTTAATAATCACGTTAATTGCAGGCATAAGTTGCTGGCATTTTACCCTGCCAGGCAGCATCGCTTTGCTGCCCCGGGCCCCCCTTTAAATTTCGTCCTGTTAAACCCAATTAAATTTGAGTGCAAATTTTAAAAAAGTTGAAGTTTTGAGTGCTGTAAAACCCATTAAATTTGGTTGTTCCCTAAAAATTTTAAATGTTCTGGATATAGTGGTTTACTAACCCCAGCTCGGGAAAGTGGGGGTAGTTTTTTTGGTTTGATAATAGTAAAGGGGATATTTTAAATTTAAAGTGGGTAATAATAATAATAATAAAATAATAATAATAATAATAATAATAATAATAAAAAATAAAAAATAAAAAATAAAATAAAATAAAAATAAAAATAATAAAAATTTAATAATATAGTAGAAATAAAAAAATTTGAAAAAAATAATAATAATAATTTTTATTTTTTTTAAATTTTTTTAAATTATTTTTAAATTAAAAATTTATTTTTATTATTATTATTATCATTTTTAATTTTTAAATTATTATTATTAAATTATTTTTATTATTAAAATTAAATTTATCATTATTATTTTTTATTATTATTATTTTTATTATTTTTTATTATTTTTTTAATATTATTATTATTATTTTTAAATTTTTAAATTTATTATTATTTTTAAATTTTTTTTATTTTTAAATTAAAGTTTTTGAAGTACGTTTTATGTAGATGAAAATACATTTGCCCCACAGATGTAATGTTATGTTTTTTTTGGTTACACTGATGTGTAAAACATCTTCAGAACTCTCTCACTCTGCGAGTTTTGATGAAATTAAACCCATTAGAAAAAGGGAAACCCTTTTATGGGGGGGGAAAGTTTCGCTGGGAGTAGAGTTTTAATCATAGAGCAAAATTTGAAAGTTTTTCTAACCCCAGGATGAGTAAGAAACATGTGCACACTAAGTGTTGCTTATTTTGCAAAAATTGGGCTTTGGGCTGTTTTTGGATATAATCACAACTGTTGGGTCGCCTGTGCCCCGGGCCTTTTTAAACATTTAATAGATCAAAAACCGGGTTTATTGGGGGCAACATTTTACCAAAATTCCCGTCAGTGTTGGTAAAACCCAAACCAAAGATTTGATCTCCGAAAACAGTTTTTGGGGCAGTCCTTTAAAATTTTTAAGATACCCAAAGAAACAGAGAGAGAGAAAGAGAAGAGAGAGAGAAGAGAGAGAGAGAGAGGGGAGAGAGAGAAAAAGAGAGAGAGAAGAGAAAAGGGAGAGGGGAGAGAAGAGAGAGAGAGAGAGAGGGGAGAGGGAGAGAGAGAGAGGAGAGAGAGAGAGAAAGTAAAAAAATGCCCAAACAGGTTATAACAACAGATTTCAAGGGGTTGGACTCAGGCCCTTTTAAACCTGGGGGGCCTAAACCACTCTCATTTCCCCTCCCCTCCCCCTGTTCCTTTCCCCATTTCTCCTCTTCCTCTCCCACCTCTCATCCTTTCCACCTCCCCTTTTCCCCTTTTTAGCAGAGGCTGAAAAATGTGAAAAATAGATAGTAGGTAACTAAAAAAAAAAACGAAGAGATTTTATACAGAAAGCGTCGTTCAGTTCAGTCTTTGTAGAAGAGAGGGGGAAAAACTATTTTTTTTTAACGGGTGGCCCTTAGGCAGGGATTGTGATCCACGATGGTTTTTTTAACATGTTTATGAGGGGCCCCTCTAAAGGAAGTGAACCCTGGGGTGATAAGGAGGGGTGGGGGATGAGAAGTTAAAAAATTTGAAAAAAGTGGGATTTGTCCCGTTCCCTCGGGCCGATTCGAAGGAAATTTGGGAGATAATGGAAATTGTTCCAGTTTCTCTTGTAGCCCTTCTGCACTTTTTCCCACATGTTTCTAAACACCCTTCTGAAAAGACGATGAAAAATTTCTGACCCAAACGCCGGTGATGCAGTGTTCCCTTTTTGTACAACTTTTTCGTCTATAACCAAGATTTAAAGAAATTACAAGATTTGAAAGAATTTAAACTTTTGGGTTTTTGTTTAAAAAGGGCTGTGGAGGGTTTTTTTGAGGGGGTTTTTGGGCCATTTTAGGAAGGAGGAGTTTTGGCCCTTTTAAGGAAGGAGGATCAAATAGATATCAAAGAAGTGTATAAATCTAAAGGGGGGAAAGGGAAGCTTGGGAGTCCCCCATCCCAAAGGGTTTTTTGAGAAAGGGGGTGAATAAGGTTCTTTTAGGGAGTTTTTTTAAAATCCTGAATCTTAGGGAAAAAGTGAATAGGGGAAATTGAGTGGAAAAAAAATGGTTTTTAAAGGGTTGCCTTTCTGTTAGAGTTGAGCAAGATAAGTTTTAAAAATAAAAGGGATTCAGGAAACCATTTTTAACCGGACTTCAAAAGTACACTCCCTTTGCACCCTAAAGGGGGGGGAAAGAGGATGTTAAATTAGGGAGGATCATTGAACGGGTAATGTCAGCATGCCTCTGGAAAAACAGAAAATTTGAACAAATTTAAAGGTGAAAGCGTTTCCCCCTTTTCCCTCGGGGTCAATCTACCTCGGGGGGAAGGGCCGGTGTTTAAAAAAAAAAAAATATATATATATAATTTTATAAAAATTCCCCCCCTTCCCCGGGCCCCAATCTGGAAATTTTTTTTTCCCCCTGTAATTTGCATAGAATTCAATAACGTGATGGCCCGGAAAATTAGCAAGAAGTGATAGACTCGTGGGGGAAACACAAAAGCTTTTAATCCCAAACCCACTTTTATAATACACACTGCTCTGGGGGGAAATGTACCCAGAGAGTTCTCTCTAAAATTAAAACCTTGTTTCTGGAGAATGTATCAGGGTTTCTTAAAAATTCACTGCTTTTGGGAGAATTATCAGAGATTTCCCTCTCTATATACACTGCTCTGGAGAATGTATCAGAGATTTCTCTCTAATATACACTGCTTGGAAAAAGTATCAGGAGTTTCTCTCTAAAACACACTGCCCCTGGAAATGTATCAAGATTTTCTCTCTAATACAAAAAGCTCGGGGAAATGATCAGAGATTTTCCTCTCTAATATACACTGCTTGGGGAAATGCATCAGGGAGTTCTCTTAAAAATACACGCTCGGGAGAATGTAAAAAAGAGATTTCCCTTCAAAATATACACTCCCTTGGAGAACGAAACAGAGATTTTCCCCCTAATACACATGCTCTGGAGAATGTATCAGAGGTTCTCTCAAATATACACTGCTTGGAATGTATCAGGGGATTTACTCTCAAATTTACACACTGCTCTGGAGAATGTACCCGGGAGTTCTCTTTATTTTTTCCACTACTCGGGGGAAAGAAACAGAGATTTACTCTCTAATACACACTGCTCTGGAGAATGTATCAGAGATTACTCTCTAAAATACCCTCTCTGGAGAATTATCAGAGATTTCCTTCAAAAATACACGCTCGGGAAGAATGTACAGAGGTACCCCCTCTAATACACACTGCTCTGGAGAATGTATCAGAGAGTTCTCTAAAATATCCCACTCCCCTTGGAGAATGTATCAGAGATTTCTCTCTAATCCACTGCTCTGAAAATTGTACCCCCCCCCCCCCAAGAAAATACTCTCTAATCCCAACACGCTTTTGGAGAATGTATCGGGAGATTTTCTCTCTAAACACACTCCCTCTGGAAATGATCAGAGAGTTTCTCTCTAATAAAAACACTGCTCTGGAGAATGTATCAAGATTATCTCTCTAATAACACACTGCTCGGGAGAAGCTCAGAGATTTTCCCCTCTAATAAACACTGCTCTGGAGAATGTATCAGATATTTTCTCTTAATACACACCCCCTTGGAAAATGTATCAGAGAGTTCTTTTAAAACACACTGCTCTGGAGAATGTATCAGAGAGTTCTCTTAATATACACTGCTCGGGAAAAAGAAATCAAAAAGATTTCCTCTCTAATACCACTGCTCTGGAAAGTACAAAAGAGTTATCTCAAAAAATACAAAATGCCCTGGGGGAATTTATCAGAGAGTTCCCCCAATATACACTGCTCTGGAGAAGGGTATCAAGAGTTCTCTCTAAAAAACCACTCCTCTGGGAATGTTCAGAGGGGTTTCTCTAATACACACTGCTCTGGGGATTTTTTCAGAATTTTCTCTCTAATATACACTGCTCTGTAAAATTTAAACAGGAGTTCTCTCTAAACACACTGCTCTGGGAAATGTTTCAGAGAGTTCTCTCAAATTTAAAACATGCTCGGAAAAATGACAGAATTTAAATCTCTAAAAACCACACTGCTTGGGAAGTATCAGAGGGGTTCTCTCTAATACACCTGCTCGGGAGGAATGAACAGAGAGTTCTCTCAAATTACACATTTGCTCTGGAGAATGTATCAGAGGGGTTCTCTCTAATAAAACACTGCCCCTTGGAGAATGTATCAGAGAGTTCTCTTAATACAAAAATGCTCTGTAGAATGTATCAGAGAGTTCTCCAAAATACACACGGGCTCGGAGAATGTATAAAGGGGAGTTTCTTTTAAAATATACAACTCTCTGGGGAATTATCAGAGAGTTATCAAAAATCCCACACTCCCTTTGGAAATGTATCAGAGATTTTCTCTCTAATACACACTGCCGGGAGAATGTACCCAGAGATTTTCTCCCTAATACACATGCTCGGAAAATGAAATCGAGAGTTCTCTAAATCCCAAAACTGTTTCTGGAGAAAAAAACAGAGGTTCTCTCTAATCACCCCCGGGCCCCTGGAAATTATCAGAGGTTCCCCTCTAATGGTATAAACCTTGGTAAAAAAATCCCGAAAAGGGGTTTTGGTTTAAGAAAACATCAACGTTTCCACCATAAACAAAATCCTCAATCAAAACCTCACAAACTAAAGCAGCCCCAAAACCCTAACTTCTACAGCAGGCGTCTACACTATCCCCGTGGGTTCTGTCCCAAAAAATATTTTAGGCAGAAGGCAGAGATCTTGCAGTCCGCCTAAATGACCCATGGGAAATCCTCAAAACAGAGAACGTGTAAGGTACGCCTGTGTCCTCCACAGAGACTCCACGGGGCATTTTGAGGGAAGGGGAACGAGGCACAACTCTTTTCCACCAACCCAAAACCCAGACGCCGACGGTCCCGAGAAGCCTCACTAATCCCGTCACCGACACTATAGAAGGGCAACACTGGAAACTAAAAAATTTTAAAAAAACTTTGGGCATACATGAAAATTTAAAGCACACCAACCCAACAACACAGGAGTCACATGATTTTATCGGGGCCCACCCCTCCTCATCAGGCAAAGGGTTTTTTTGATAAAGGGGCCTGCCTCGCATGGGCCAGTAGGGCCTTTTCAGTGTTCCTCCCTTTTTATGTTTTTTATACATTCCCCAGGTCACGTTTCGGGACATCTCCCCTTTTCCGCCTATAAATTTTAATGTCTTTCTCCCCCTGTAGTTAGAAGTGGGTCAAGGTCCCAGGAACCCCCAAAGTTTTTTTAAAAAAAATGTAACAGTTCTCTCTAATACACCCCTGGGTCTGGGGGAAAAGTATCAGAGGGGTTTTCTCTAATATACACTGCTCTGGAGAATGTATCAGAGAGTTCTCTCTAATACACACTGCTCTGGAGAATGTATCAGAGAGTTCTCTCTAATACACACTGCTCTGGAGAATGTATCAGAGAGTTCTCTCTAATATACACTGCTCTGGAGAATGTATCAGAGAGTTCTCTCTAATACACACTGCTCTGGAGAATTTTACAGGGGAGTTCTCCTAATACAACTGTCTGGAGAATGTAAACAGAGAAATTTTTCTCTAATATACCCCTGCTCCCGGGAGAAATGGGGGGAGAGAGTTCTCTCTAAAAACCCCACTCGGAGAAGTATCAAGGGGTTCTCTCTAATAAAACACTGCTCTGGAGAAGTATCAGAGAGTTCTCTCTAATTACAAATGCTCTTGGGGAAAAGTATAGGAGTTCTCTTAATACAAAAACGCTTTTGGAGAATGTATCAGAAGGGTTTTTTCTCTAATAACACTGCTCGGGGGAAGTATCGAGGGGTTCCTCTAATATACACTTTCTCTGGAGAATGTATCAGAAGTTTTCCTAATCATATGCTCTGGAGAATGTATCAGAGAGTTCTCTCTAATACACACTGCTCTGGAGAATGTATCAGAGAGTTCTCTCTAATATACACTGCTCTGGAGAATGTATCAGAGAGTTCTCTCTAATACACACTGCTCTGGAGAATGTATCAAAGTTTCTCTTAATACACCAGCTCTGGAGAATTTTTATCAGAAGTTTCTTCTAATACATTTCTGCTCAGGAGAATGTATCAGAGAGTTTTTCTCTAATATACACTGCCCCCTGGATAATGTATCAGAGAGTTTCCCCTCTAATACCACTGCTCTGGGAAATTGTATCAAAAGTTCTCTCTAATATACACTGCCCCTGGGGAATGTTTTCAGAGAGTTTTTCCCCTTTTTATACACTGCTTTTTTAGAATTTTATCAGAGAGTTCCCCTTAATATACATGCTCTGGAGAATGTATCAAGAGTTTTCTCTAATAACACTGCTCTGGAAAAGTATCAGAGAGTTCTCTCTTTAAAACACACTCCTCCCGGAGAATGTATCAGAATTTTTTCTCTAAAACAAAACTGCTCTGGAGAATGTAACAGGGGAGTTCTCTCTTTAAAATACACTGCTCCCGGAGGGAAAGTAAACAGAGAGTTTTTCTTAAAAATAAAACTGCTCTGGAGAAGTATCAGAGAGTTCTCTCTTAATATACACTGCTCTGGGGGGAAAAAGGAAACAGAGGTTCTCCCCCCCCCCTAATATTTTTCTGCTCTGGAGAAAAGTAAACAAGAGTTCCTCTAAAAATCCTGCTTTGGAGAAAGTTTAAAAGAGTTCTCTCTTTAAAACACACTCCTCTGGAGAAATTTTATCAGAGAGTAACCCCTCTAAAAACACACTGCTTGGAGAATGGGATCAGAGAGTTCTCTCTAAAACACACTGCTCTGGAAAAATGTAACAGAGAGTTTTTTCTCTAATATACACTGCTCTGGGGAATGTTTCAGAGGTTCTCCCCTAAAATACAATGCCGGAGAATGTATCAAGAGTTCCCTCTAATACAAAAACTGCTTGGAGAATGGGTTTAGAGATTTTTCTCAATACACACTGCTCTTGGGAAAAAGTAAACGAGAGTTTTTCTCTAATATACACTGCTCTGGAGAAAGTATCAGAGAGTTCCTCAATTTTACATGCTCTGGAGGGAAAGTATCGAGAGTTCTCTCTAAACACTCCCCTTTGGGGAAAAGTAAACAAGAGTTCTCTCTAATTTCACACTGCTTTTTGGAGAATTTTATCAGAGAGTTCTCTCTAAAACCCCTGCTCGGGGGAAGTATCAGAAAAGTTTTTTCTAAAACACACTGCTCGGTAATGTATCAGAGGGTTCTCTCTAATATCCCCTGCTCTGGGAAAAATTTAAAAAAAGAGAGTTCTCTCTAATACACACTGTCTGGGGGAATTTTTTTAAAGTTTTTCTAAAACACACTGCTCTGGAGAAAATTTTCAGAGATTCTCTCAAATACACACTGCTCTGGAGGGAAAGGGATCAGAGAGTTTTTTTCAAAAAACCCCTGGCCCCTGGAAAAAAGTATCAGAGAGTTTTTCCCTAATTTCACCCCCTGCCTGGAGAATGTATAGAGATTCCTTTTAATACACATGCCGGAAAATGTATCAAAGTTTTTTCTCTAAAAAACACTGCTCCTTTGGGGAATGTTTCAGAGATTCTCTCTAATACCCCCTTTCTCGGAGAATGTATCGAGGTTCTCTCCCAATTTACATGCTCTGGAAAATGCATCAGAGATTTTTTCTCTTTAAAATTTCACTGCTTTGGAGAATGTATCAGAGAGTTCTCTCCAACATACACGCTTGGGGGAAAAGTATCAGAAAAGTTCTCTCTAATATAACTGCTCGGAGAATGTATCAAGGGGAAATTTTTCTCTAATATACACTGTTGGAGAATGTATCAGAGAGTTTTTCTCCAACAAACACTTTCTCAGGGGGGAAAGTATCAGAGAGTTTTTCTCCAAAAAACACTGCTCTGGAAATGTTAAGCGAGTTTTTCCTAATCCCCACTGTTCTAGAGAATGTAAATTTGCGAGTTCTCTCTAAAATACACTGTTTGAGAATGTAAACAGAGAGTTCTCTCTAATATACAAAAGCTCTGGAGAATGTATCAGAGAGTTCTCTCTAATTTTTCACTGTTCTGGAGAATGTATCAGAGGGGTTCTCTCCCAATCATACTGCTCTTTGGGGAAAAGTTCAGAGAGTTCCTTTTCTAATATACACTGCTTTTGGAGAAAGGGTTTAGAGATTTTTTCTTTTAATACACACTGCTCTGGAGAATGTATCAGGGGAGTTCTCTCAATAAACACTGCTCTGGGGGGAATTTTTTCAGAGAGTTCTCTTTAAACTACTGGGACTGGAGAAAAGTATCAGAGAGTTCTTTTCTAATATACACTGCTTTTGGAGAATGTATCAGGAGTTCCTCAAAAACATACTGCTCTGGAGAATGTATCAAAGAGGTTTTTCTCTAATAACACTTTTTCTGGGGAAGTAACAAAGAGTTCTCTCTAATACCCCACTGCCGGAGAATTATCAAAAGAGTTCTTCTAATAAAACACTCCTCTGGGAAATTTTTATCAGAGAGTTCTCTCTAATTTTAAAATGCCCCTGGAGAAATTTTTTCAGAGAGTTCTCTCTAATACAAACTGCACTGGAGAAAGTAAACAGAGAGTTCTCTTAAAATACACTGTCTGGGAATGTATCAGAGAGTTCTCTCTAAAATAATACTGCTCCCGGAGAAATTTTCAAGGGGGTTCTCTCTAATTTTACACTGGGTTGGAAATTCAGAGAAATTTCTCTTTTTAAAACACTCGCTCGGGAATGTATCAGAGATTTTCTCTAAATACACTGCTCTGGAAAAAAGTATCAGAGAGTTCCCTCTAAATTTAAAAGCCCCTGGAGAATGTATCAGAGAGTTTTTCTCAAAAATACAAATGCTCTGGAGAATGTATCAAGAAATTCTCTCTAAAAAAAACATGCTCGGAGAATTATCAGGAGTTCTCTCTAAAATACCTTTCTTCCCGGAGAAAAGTTTTAGAGAGTTCTCTCTAATAAAACCCCTGGGTCTGGGGAATGTTTTCAAGAGTTCTCTCTAATTGCCCCTGCCCCTGGAGAATTAAACAGAGAGTTCCTCTCTAATAAAACACTGCTCTGGGAAATGAACAAAAGAGTTTTTCTCAAAAATACACTGCCTTTGGGGAATGTTTCAGAGAGTTTCTCTCTAATACTACTGCTCTTGGGGAATGTATCAGAGAGTTCTCTTAATTTACAAATGCTTGGAGGGAAAGTTTTCAGAGAGTTTCCCCCAACATACACTGTCTGGAGAAAAGTATCAGAGAGTTCTCTCCCAACAAAACTCCCGGAGAATGTATTAGCGATTCTCTCTAAATTTCACACTGTTTTTTAAAAGAAAAGTAATTTGCGAGTTTTTCTCTTTACCGGTTTCCCGGAAAGTATTTCGAGTTCTCTCTAATTTTAACTTTTCTCGAGAAAAGTTTAGAGAGTTTCTCTCTAATACAAAACTTTTCCCAGAGAATTTTATTAGGGGGTTCTCTCTAATAAACACTGTTCTGAGAAAGTATTAGCGATTTTTTTCCCAATAAACAATGTTTTTTAGAGAATTTATTAGCGGTCTCTCTAATACCCACTGTTCCCCGAGAATGTATTAGAGGGGTTCTCTCAATTTCACACTGTTTTTCGAGGGAAAGTAATTTTAAAAGTTCTCTTAATTTCACACTGTTCTAGAGAATGTATTAGCGAGTTCTCTCTAATACACACTGTTTTTAGAGAATGTATTAGCGAGTTCTCACTTTAAAAAACACTTTCTCCCGCAGAAAGTATTGCGTCTCTCTAAAACACTGCCTGCAGAATGTATTAGCGAGTTCTCTCTAATACACACTGCTCTGCAGAATGTATTAGCGATTCCCCTCTAATACACACTGCTCGGGAGAAAGTATTACGAGTTCTCTTAATACACCCCGCTCTGAAATGTATTAAACGATTCTCTCTTTAATTTCACACTGCCCCTGCAGAATGTATTTGCGAGTTCTTCTTTAAAACCCCCTGGGCCCAGCAAGTTCTCTGTAACCTCAGCACCAGTGGGAGCCCGGGGTGTTTCTTGGGGCTATTTGCAAAAATGTGAATTAAACATATTTGTTCATTTATAAATGTATTACACGCACACACACATACACATCACACATTCACAAAACACACAAACACGTGTACTTTTCCATAAAAAATGGGAAAAAGCTCTTTACAAAATTCACTGGAATTGAAAAAAAAACGGTAAATAGTTTAAAAAAAAAAAGGACATCAACTCAGACATAATTTGCCCCTCCAAAAGAAACAAAAAATACCTCAAGTGCTTCTTTTAGCATTATAAAAAAAAAACACCCACCATACAATGAGGAAGGGACCCAGTGACGTTGGTAAAAGTAATACGACGTTTTGGGGAAAAATGAGAGTTCCTCAAATAATACTGGTTTCAAACTATGATTTTCAATGGTAAAAATTGGGGGAGGGGGGGGTAAAGGCTAAATTTCAAACCCCCCCCAATAAGGAAAGAAAAACGTTTGGGGGGAAATAACTCAAAAAATTAAAAAATTGTCCTCTTTATGCCCCCACAAACCCTTTTTCTCTCTCTCCCCTCCCTCCCCTTCTCTCTCTCTCTCTCTCTCTCTCTCCTCTCTTTTTTCCCCTTTTTTTTTTCTCCTCTCCCCCTCTCTCTCCCCCTTTTGTTCTCCCTTTTTTCCCCCAAAACCCACTATAAAGCCTACTAAAAACAAATTTTTACCAACCCCAAAAGAAATTCCCAAAGCCCCTAACACTCTCTCCCAAAGCCCAAAGGGACCCCCCACGGGCCCCCCAAACCCCCTCTCAAAACCCCCAACCTTCTTCAAAGCCCCCACGCCCTTGCTGTGTTTTGAAAAGAAAATATGATACTCTGGGGGAAAAACCAACCTCCCTCCCTCCCTTTCCCCCCCTTCCCCCCCTTCCCCCCCCCCCCTTCCCTTCCCTTCCCCCCCCCCCCCCCCCCCCCCCCCCCCTCCCACCCTCCCTTTCAGGGGCTGCTTTTCTTAGACATTCGTTGCTGTTAC
The DNA here is from genome assembly GCF_026875155.1 of Cherax quadricarinatus. Classification (NCBI taxonomy): domain Eukaryota; kingdom Metazoa; phylum Arthropoda; class Malacostraca; order Decapoda; family Parastacidae; genus Cherax; species Cherax quadricarinatus. Next base: position 25,954 of record NW_026486062.1, on the reverse strand, counting down.
TTTCAATTTTATTTCCCCTTTACTTCGTGAAATTTTTTTAATTTTGTGTGACCTCCCCCCCCCTCCCTCCCCCCCCTCCCTTTCCCCCCTCCCTCCCCCCCCCCTCCCTTTTCCCCCCCCCCCTCCCCCTCTCTCTCTCCCCCCCTCCCCTTTCCCCCCTCCCTTCCCCCCCTCCCTTCCTCCCCCTCTCCCTCCCTTTCCCCCCGTCTCTCCCTCCCTCCCTCCCCTCTCCCTCCCTTTCCCTCCGTCTTTTCCCTCCCTCCCCGCCCCTCCCCCCTTCCCCTTCCCCCCTCTCTTAAAACACCCCCCCCCATCCCATCCATCTATCCATCCTCCTTCTCCCTCCCTCCCTCTCCCCCCCTCCCTTCCTTCCTCTCCCCCCCTCCCTCTCTTTCCCCCCTTCCCCCTCTCTCCCCCCTCCCTCCCTCCCTTCTCCCCCCCCTTCCCCCCCTCTCTCCCTCCAACCCCCTGTCCCCCCCCTTCCTTCTTCTCTTCCTCATTCATTCCCTCCCTCCCTCTGCCCCCCCCTTCCTCCCTCTCTCTCCTCCCTCTCTCTCTCCCTCCCTCCCCTCCCTCCCTCCTTTCCTCCCTCCCTCCCTCCCTCTCACCCTCCCTTCCTCCTCTCTTCCCCCCCTCCCTCCGTCTCTCCCTCCCTTCCCCCCTCTCTTTTTTCCCTCCCTTCCTCCCTCTCTCCCTCCCTTCCTCCTCTCTTCCTCACTCATTCCCTCCCTCCCTTCCTCCCTCCCTCCCTCCTGTCTCCCTTCCTCCCTCTCTTCCACCCTCCCTCCGTCTCTCCCTCCCTTCCTCTCTCTCTCTCCCTCCCTTCCTCCTTCTCTCCCTCCCTCCCTCCCTTCCTCTGACCTTCTTCCCTTTGGACTTCTTTTTGCGTCTATTTCCGAACGTTTTATCCCCGTGGGGAGGAGGGAGGAAGTAAGGAAGGAGGGAGGGAGGGAAGGAGGGAGGGAGGGAAGGAGGGAGGGAAGGAAGGAGGGAGGGAGTAGAAGAGTGGAAAGAAAGTCTTCCAAAATGTATGTAATATATCTGGAACCACTTCCCTCCCTTCTTCTCTCCATCCCTCCCTCTTTCCTTCCCTCCCTCCCTCCTTCCCTCCCTCCTTCCCTCCCTTCCTCCTTCCCTCCCTCCTTCCCCCCCTCCCTCCTTCCCTCCATCCCTCCCTCCCTCCATCCCCCCTTTCCCCCTCCCTCCCTCCATCCCTCCCTCCCTCCCTCCCTCCATCCCTCCATCCCTCCATCCCTCCATCCCTCCTTCCCTCCTTCCCTCCTTCCCTCCATCCCTCCATCCCTCCATCCCTCCATCCCTCCATCCCTCCATCCCTCCTTCCCTCCATCCCTCCTTCCCTCCATCCCTCCATCCCTCCATTCCTCCATCCCTCCATCCCTCCATCCCTCCATCCCTCCTTCCCTCCTTCCCTCCTTCCCTCCATCCCTCCATCCCTCCATCCCTCCATCCCTCCATCCCTCTTCCCTCCATCCCTCCTTCCCTTCCTCTTCTCTCAGTTGAGTTTTATGTTGTATTTTACCATAATCTTAATTGCCTTAATTACCTTACGACCCTTACACGACCCTTACACGACCTTTAACGACCCTCACTAGCTCTTACAACTGCTCTGCCACTGCTTCTTGACGACCCTCGTTGTTGCTCCACCACCTCGACGATAACTCCACTTCTTGCCGTCATCAACGACCATGTCTTACATATGGACTCTGTCTACGACCTTCAGAGTAGTCTTTCTCCTGCTGACCACAACTCTACTACATGATGCGCCTCTTCAACTACCTCCTCTTCTTTTTCTTCTTCTTATTCTTCTTATTATTATTATTAGTAGTAGTAGTAGTAGTAGTAGTAGTATTCCTCTGCTTCTTTTTCTTCTTCTCCTCCTTCTCGCCCTTTTCCTCCTGCTAGTGTTTGAAGGACAGCAGCAGGACAGCAGCAGGACAGCAGCAGGACAGCAGCAGGACAGCAGCAGGACAGCAGCAGGACAGCAGCAGGACAGCAGCAGGACAGTAGCAGGACAGCAGCAGGACAGCAGCAGGACAGCAGCAGGACAGCAGCAGGAAAAGCAGCAGACAGTACAGTAAAAGCAGCGGGGACAGAGCAGGACAGCAGCAGGACAGCGCAGGACGCGCAGGACAGTAGCAGGACAGCAGCAGGAACCTCCTCTTCGCAACAGTCATGAGTGCTCAGCCTCACCTTTCCACTTCCAGTCATGAGTGCTCAGCCTCACCTTCACTCTACACTAGTCATGGAGTGCTCTGACTCACCTTCCACCTCTCACAGTCATGAGTGGCCAGCCTCACCTTCCACTATCAACAGTCTTGTGTGCATCACATCTCACCTTCCCACTTATCAAGTCAATGTGGCTCAGCCTCACCTCCACTCTCACAGTCATTGAGTGCTCCAGCCTTCACCTTCACTCTACAATCATGAGTGCTCCGCATCCATCCACTCTCACAGTCATGAGTTGCGCAGCTCACCTTCCACTCTCACAGTCATGAGTACTCAGTCCTCACACTTCACTCTAACAGGCCACGAGTGTCAACCTCACCCTTCCATCTCACAGTCATGAGTAGCTCTGCCTCAAACTCTCCTCTCTCCTCACAGTCTATGAGTACTCAGCCTCACCTTCTACTCCTCACAGTCATGTGTTGTCAGCCTCACCTTTCCACTCTCACAGTCATGAGTACTCTGCCTCACCTTCCACTTCACAGGTCATGAGTGTCAGCCTCAACTTCCACTCTCACAGGTCATGAGTACTCAGCCTCACCTTCCAACTTCTACAGTCATGAGTGCTCAGCCTCACCTTCCACTTCTCGTCATGAGTGCTCAGCCTACACCTTACATCTCCTCAGTCATGAGTGCTCAGCCCTCACCTTCCACTCTCACAGTCATGATGTGCTCAGCATCAACCTTCCACTCTACAATAATGAGTGCTCAGCTCACCCACTCTCACAGTGCAGGAGTGCTGTGCCTCACCTTACATCTCTCACATCATTCATGGAGCTGCTAAGCCTCCACCATTTTCACTCTAGCACAGTACATGAGTGCTCAGCCGCACGTCCAAGCTAACAGTCCATGATGTGCTCAGCCTCATCCTTCCACCTCCTCACACAGGACATGAGTCGCTCAGCTCCACTTCGGACTCTCTCAGTCATGAGGTGCTCAGCCTCACCTTCCACTATCAACAGTATGATTTGCTCAGCCTCACCTTCCAGACTCTCACAGTCTGAGTGCTCACGCACCTTCCACAATCACAGTCATGATGTGTGCTCAGACTCACCTTCCTCTCTCACAGTCATGACTGTGCTCCTGCCTACACCTTCCATCTCTCAACAGTCATGGAGTGCGTCAGCCTCACCTTCCTCTTCACAGTCATGAGTGTCAGTCTCCCACCTTCACTTCACAGTCCATGAGTGCTCAGCATCACCTTCCTCTCTCACAGTCATGACGTGCTCAGCCCTCACCTTCCACTCTCACAGTCATGAGTGCTCTGCCTCACTTCCACTTCTCACAGTCATTGTAGTGTTTCAGGCCTCTCCTTCCTCTCCTACAGTCATGAGTGCTCTGCCTCCCTTCCTCTCTCACAGTCATGGAGTGGCTGAACGCCTCACCTTCAACTCTAACAGGTCATGACGTGCTCAGCCTCACCTTCATCTCCTCAGTCATGACGTGTCTCAGCCTCACCTTCACTATCACAGTCATGAGTACTCAGCTCCACCTTCACCTCACAGTCCATGAGTGATCAGCCTCACCTTCCACTCTCACAGTCTTGAGTGCTCAGCCTCACCATTCCACGTCCACAGTCCTGAGTGCTAACCCTCACCTTCGCCTCTCTCACAGTCATGTCGTGCTGAGCCTCACACCTTCCACTCTACGTCATGAGTGATAGCCTCACCTTCCACTCTCGCACAGTCTGTAGTGCTCACCCTCACATCGACACTCTCATCAGTCATGAGCTGCTCAGCCTCCACCTTCCACTCTCACGTCATGAGTGCTGAGCCCTCACCTTCCACTCTACAGTCATGAGTGATCAGCACTCACCTTCCACTCTGAGCAGTCATGAGTGCTCAGCCTCACCTTCCACTCTCACAGTCATGAGTGCTCAGGCTCACCTTCCACTCTCACAGTCATGACTGCTCAGCCTCACCTTTCCACTCGTCAAAATCATGAGGCTACAGGCTCACCTTCCATCTCACAGTCATGAGTGCTCAGACACTCACCTTCCATCTCTCACCAGTCATCGAGGCTCAGCCTCACCTTCCACTCTCACAGTCATGTGTGCTCAGCCTCACCTTCCACTCTCACAGTCATGAGTGCTCAGCCTCACCTTCAACATCTCACAGTCATGTGTGTCAGCCCTCACCTTCCACTTCCCAGTCATGAGATGCTCAGCATCAACACTCTCGTCTCACAGTCAGGTGTGCTCAGCCTTCACCTTCACTCTCACAATCATGAGTGTCAGCCACCTTCCTCTTAACACAGTCATGAGTGCTCACGCCTCCACCCTTCCACTCACAGTCATGAGTGCTCAGCCTCCCTTCCACTCTCACAGTCATGAGTGCTCCAGACCTCGCCTTCCACCCACTCTCACAGTTATGAGTACTCAGCCTACCTTCAACTCTCACACGTCATGAGTGCTCAGCCTCACTTCCACTTCACAGTCATGAAGTGCTCACCACTCTACCTCCCCCCCCACCCCTCCCCACCCCACTCACCTCATGAGTGCTCAGCCTCACTCCTTCCACTCTCGCAGTCATGGAGTGCTGAGTCCTACTTCCACTCTCACAATCAGTAGTGCTCTCAGCGTCACCATCCATTCTCTCAGTCATTGAGTGCTACCCTCTCCTTCACTTACACAGTAAGTGAGTGATCCAGCCTAACCTTCCACTTCTACACGTCATGAGTGCTCAGCACTCACCGTCCACTCTCTCAGTCATGAGTGCTCAGCGTTCACTCTTCCATTATCACAGGTCATGAAGTGCTCAGCCTCACCTTCCACTCTCACAGGTCATGATGTGCTCCGCCTCCACCTTCCACTCTTGACAGTCTTGATGCTCAGCGTCTACCTTCCATTCTTCAACGCAGTCATGAGTGCTCAGGCCTCCCTTACCACTTCACAGTCTGAGTGCTCAGCCTAACCTTCCTCACTCTCACAGTCATGCACAGTGCCTCTGCCTCACATTTCACTCTAACAGTCATGAGATGCTCAGCCTCTCCTTCCACATCTCACAGTCATGAGTTGCTCAGCCTCACTTCCACTCTACAGTCATGATGTGCTCAGCTCACCGTCCACTCTCCACTGTTCATGGAGTGTCACGCCCTCACACTTCAACTCTCACAGTCTGAGTATGAGTACTCAGCCTCACCTTCCACTCTCAAATCATGATGTGCTCAGCATCAACTTCTCTCTTCACAGTATGAGTGCTCAGCATCACCTTCCACTCTCACAGTCATGAGTACTCAGCCTCACTTCCACTCTCAGAGTCATGATAAGTGCTCTGCCTCACCTTCACTCTCACAGTCATGTCCGTGCTCAAGACCTCAACTGCCCTCCCACAAGTCATGAGTGGCAGCCTCCCCTTCCACTCTCACAGTTATGTGTGCTCAGCCTCACCTGTCCACTCTCACAGTATGAGTGTCCCCCCTCACCTTCCACTCGCTCAGTCATGAGTGATCAGCCTCACTCCACCTCTCCACAGTCATGAGTGCTCATGCTCACGCTTCCACTCTCTACAGTCATGCCTTCCACTATCACCGTTCATGACGTGCTCAGCCTCTCCTTACCACTTTCCGAGTCATGAAGTGCTCAGCCTCAACCTTCCACACTCTCACATATCATGACGGGCTCAGTCCTCCACCTTCCACTCTCACAGTCATGAGTGCTCAGCCCTACTCCTTCCACATCTCACAGTCTTGTGTGCTCAAGCCTCACCTTCCACTCTCACAGTCATGAGAGCTCAGACTCACCTTCCACTATCCACAGTCATGAGTGCTCAGAATCAACTTCCACTCTCACAGTCATGAGTGTCGAGGCCTCACCTTCCCACTCTCACATTTCATGAGTGATCAAGAATCAGCTTTCCAATCTCACATGTCATGAGTGCTCAGCCTCACCTTCCACTCTCACGTCATGTGGGCTCAGCCGCACTTACCATCTCACAGGCATGAGTGCTCAGCTCACACCTTCTCACTCTCACTAGTCAGTGAGTGCATCTGCCTCAGCTTCCACTCTCAAAGTCATGAGTGCTCAGCCTCACAATTCCACTCTCACAGTCATGAGTGCTCAGCCTACCTTCACAATCTCACAGTCCATGAAGTGCCGTGCATACACCGTCCACTCTCACGTCATGAGTGCTCAGCCTAAGGCTTCCACTTCACAGTCATGTGTGCTCAGCACTCTCCTTCCACTCTCACCGTCATGAGTGTACAGCCTCACTTCACAGCTCTCTGTCATGAGTGCTCCAGCCTCAAGATTCACTCTAACAGTCATGAGTGCTCATGCCTCACCTATCCACTCACACAGTCATGAGTGCTCTGCCTCACCTTCACTCTCACAGATCATGAGTGTTCAGCCTCAGCTTCCCACTCTCACAGTCATGAATGTGATTCAGCACTCACCTTCCACCTCTAACAGCATGAGTGCTAGCATCACCTTCCACTCTCACAGTCATTGACGTGCTCAGCCTCACGCCTTCCACTCTCCTACAGTCATGAGTGCTCACCTCTCCTTCCAACATTTCACGGTCATGAGTGACTCAGCCCTCATCCTTCCATCTCACAATCATGAGTGCTCAGTCTCACCTTCCACTCTCACAGTCATGAGTGCTCAGCCTCACCTTCCACTCTCACAGTCATGAGTGCTCAGCCTCACCTTCCACTCTCACAGTCATGAGTGCTCAGCCTCACCTTCCACTCTCACAGTCATGAGTGCTCAGCCTCACCTTCCTCTCTCACAGCCATGAGTTGCTGAGCTCCACCTTCCTCTTCTCACAGTCATGGTGCTGTCCTTCACCTCCAACTCATCACAGTCATGAGTGCTTAGACTCACCTTCCACTCTCACCAGTCATGATGTGCTACAGCCTCACCTTTTCCACTCTCTACGTCTGAAGTTACTCAGCCGCTACTTCCACTCTCACAGTCTTGTGTACAGCCTCACATTCCACTCTCACAGTCATGCGTGTCTCAGCCTCACCTTCCACTCTCTCAGTCACTGAGTGCTAGATATCACCTTCCACTCTCACAGTATTGATGTGCTCTGCCTCACCTTCACACTCTACCAGTCCTGATGTGCTCAGCCTCACATTCCACTCTCACTGTCATGAGTTACTCAAGCCTCACCTTCACTCTATACCATCATAGAGTACTCAGCTCCTCACTTTCCACTTCACAGTATGAGGTGCTCAAGGTCATCACTTCCTCACTCCTCACAGTCATGAGTACTCTGCCTCACTTCCACTCTCACAGTCATGAGTGCTGCCTCACCTTCCACTCTCACAGTTAATTGAGTGCTCAGCCTCACCTTCAACTCTCTCCACAGTTCATGAGTACTCAGCCTCACCTCTCCACTCTCACAGTCATGAGTATCAGCTCACCTTTCCACTCTCACAGTCATGAGTGCTCTTGGGCTACATTCCTCACTCTAACTGTCATGGTACTCAGCCTCACCTTCCACTCTACAGTACATGAGTACTCAGCCTCACCTTCCACTCTCACAGTCAATGAGTACTCAGCCCTCACCTTCCACTTCACGCAGTTCATGTGTAATCAGCCTCACCTTCCACTCTCCACAGGTCAGAGTGTGAGCCTACACCCTTTCCACTCTCACCGTCTATGTGTGGAGCAGACTCACCTTCCACGATCTCAATGTAATGAGTGCTCAGCCTCTCAGTTCCCATCTCTCACAGTTAATGAGTGCTCAACCCTCACCTTCATCTCTCACAGTCATGCAATGAGTGCTCTGCTCACCTTCCACTCTCACAGTCATGAGTGCTCAAGCCTCTCCTTCCACTTCTAAACTCAGTCTTGTGTGACTCAGCCTCACCTTCCACTCATCACGCAGTACACTGAGTGCTCAAGCTCCTCACCTTCCACTATACACAGGTCATTGGCGCTACAGCCTCACCTCTCCACTCTCACAGTCATGAGTGCCTCAGAAATCTCCTTCATTCTCACAGTCAAGAGTGCTCCGCCTCACCTTCACACTCTCACAGTCATGAGTGGCTCAGCCTCACCCTATCTCACTCTCACAGTCACTGAGTGCTCAGCCTACCTTAACTCTCACTGTCATGGAGTGCTCCATGCGTTACCACCTTCCATTATCACAGTCATGAGTGTCACCCTCACCTTCCACTCTCAACAGTCAATGAGTGCTCAGCCTCAGCTTCCACTTCACAGTACATGAGTGCTCAGCCTCTCCTTTCCACTTCCACAATCATGAGTGATCAGCGCTCATCTTCTCCCACTCTCACTGGTCATGTGTGCTCAGCCTCACCTTCCTCCTCACAGTCATGAGTGCGCGCCTCACCTTCCACTCTCACAGTCATGAGTATCAGCCTCACCTTTCCACTCTCCAGTCATGAGTGATACAGCCTCACCTTACACTCTCACTGTAAGAGTGATCAGCTAACCTTCCACTCTCACAGTCATGAGTGCTCAGCCCTCACCTTCCACTTCCAGTAATGAGTGCTCTGCATCCAACTTCCACTCTCACAGTCATGAGTGCTCAGCATCACCGATCCACTCTCACTCCAATCATGAGTTCTTCAGGCCTCATTCTTCCACTTCTCAGTCAGGTAGTGCTAAGCCTCACCTTTACACTCTTCACAGTCAGGAGTGCTCAGCCTCACCTTCCCACTCTAACAGTCTATGCGTGCTCAGCCTCACCTTCCTCTCTCACTATATGCAGTGCTCAGCCTCATTCTTCACTCCACAGTCATGAGTGCCTGAGGCCTCACCTTCCACATCTCACAGTATGAGTGCTCAGCTTCTCCTTACCACTCTCAAGACATGACGTACTCAGCCTCACCTTACTCTCTCACAGGCATGACGTGCTCTGCCTCATCCTTTCCCACTTCTCAGTCTTGAGTACTCAAGCCTCATTCCACTCCTCACAGTCATGAGTGCTCCAGCACTCACATTCCAATTACAGTATGAGTACTCAGCCTCAGCTTCCACTTCTCACAACGGCATGAGTGCTCAGCCTCAACCTTCCACTCTCACTGTCATGAGTGGCTCAGCTCACACTTCCACTTCTCACAGTCATGAGTGCTCACAGCCTCATCCTTCCACTATCACTGTACATGAGTGCTACTGCATCAGCTTCCACTCCTCACAGTCATGAGTGCTAGCCTCATCCTTCATCTCACCTGGCATGAGTGATCAGCCTCACCTTCACTCTCCACCAGTCATGAGTGCTCAGCCTCACTTCCACTCTCACTGTCATGAGTGCTCCAGCCTCAGCTTACTCTCACAGTCTGAGTGCTCAGCCTAACTTTCCACTTCTCCTGTCATAAATTCCTCGCCTCACCTTCCACTCTACAGTCTTGAGTGCTGAGCTCACCTTCCACTTCACAGTCATGAGTGCTCACCCTTACTTCCACTCTCACAGTCATGAGTGCTCAGCCTAACCTTACGCCCTCAAATCATGATGCTCAGCCTCACCTTTCCACTCTCACAGTAATGAGGGTCAGCCTCCCTTCCACTCTCTCACAGGTCATGAGTGCCTCAGCCTCACATCCACTCTCACAATCTTTGATGCTCTGCCTCACCTTCCTCTCTCACAGTCATGGGTGCTCAGCCTTCACCATTCCCCACCTCTCCTCCTGTCCATGAGTGCGGAGCCTATCACCTTTCCACTCTCATAGTCATGAGTGCTCAGCCTTCACCCTTCACTCTCACACAGTCATGAGTGCTCTGCGCCTCATCCACTTTCACAATGTCATGAGTGCTGAGATACCTTCTATACTCCTCACACTAATGAGTGACTCAAGCCTCACCTTCTCACTCTTACAGTCATGACGTGGCTCTGCCTCACCTTCCAATCTCACAGTCATGAGTGCTCAGAAGTCACCATTCCACTATCACGGTATGAGTGCTAGCCTCACTATCACTCTCACCAGTCATGAGTGCTCACCCTCACCTTCCACACTCACATGTATGAGTGCTCCAGCTCACCTTTACTCTCTCACACAAGTTAATGAGTGCTCAGCCGCACCTTCACACTCTCACTGAGTCTTTGAGTGCTACAAGCCTCACCTTCACTCTCAACAGCATGAGTGCTCACTCACGTTCCACTCTCACAGTCATGGGTGCTCAGCTTCACCTTCCAATCTCACAGTCATGAGTTACTCAGCCTCACCTTTCCACTTTCACAATAATGTGAGCTCAGCCTCATTTCCACTCCTAACAGTTCATGTGTGTCAGCCTCACACTTCACCACTCTCACAGTGCATGAGTGCTCGCCTCTCCTACCACTCATCACATCATGAGTGCTAGGCTCACCTTCCACTCTCACAGTCATGGAGTTACTCAGCCTCACCTTCCCACTCTCTCACAGTTCATGAGTTCTCAGCCTACAACTTCCACTTATCACAGTCATGTTGCTCAGCCTAACTTCCACTACTCTCAATAGTCATGAGTGCTAAGCACGCACCTTCCCACTTTCACGTAATGAGTACTCAGCTCTCCTTCAATCTCACAGTTAATGAGTGTTCAGGCTCACCTTCCACTCTCACTCAGTCTGAGTACTCAGCCTTCACCTTCCACTCTTCAAACAGTCATGCAGTAATCAGCCTCACCTTAAACTATCACAGTCATGAGTACTCAGCATATCACCTTACTCACTTCACAGTCCATGGAGTGTCAGCCTCACACTTCCTCTTCAAAAGTCATGTTGTGCGCTCCACAGGCTCACCTTCCACTCTCACATTCATGAGTACTCAGCCTCACCTTCCACTCTACACAGTCCATGGAGTGTTCAAGGCTACCTTCCACTCTCACAGTCTGGTACTTCAGCCTCACCTACTCTCTCACACAGTCTTGAGTACTCGCCTCACCTTCCCACTCTCACTGTCATGAATACTCAGCCTACACTTCCCACTCTCACAGTCATGAGTGTTCAGGCTCTACCTTCCACTCTCACAGTAGGTGTACTCAGACCCTCACACTTCACCACTATTCTCAGTCATAAGAAACTCAGCCTCCACCTTCCATCTCCACAGTCACTGAGATACTATGCTCAACTTCACATCCTCACAGTCATGAGTACTCTCCTCACCTTCCACTCTCAACAGTCATGAGTGCTGAGCCTCACTCTCCACTCTCTTTGTCATGAGTGCTCTGCCTTCACCTTCCACTATCACCAGTCATGAAGTGTGAGCCTCAGCTTCCATTCTACAGGCATGAGTGCTCCAGCCTCACCTTCCACTCTCACAGTCATGAGTGCTCAGCCTCACCTTCCACTCTCACAGTCATGAGTGCTCAGCCTCACCTTCCACTCTCACAGTCATGAGTGCTCAGCCTCACCTTCCACTCTCACAGTCATGAGTGCTCAGCCTCACCTTACACTCTAACAGTCATGAAGGCTCAGCCTCACCATCCACTCACACAGTTCATGATGGTGCTCAGCATCACTTCCAATCCTCACAGTTCAAGAGTGCTCAGCCACACCTTCACTCTCACTGTCCATCGAGTGCTATGCATCAACTTCCACCATTCACAGTCATGAGTTGCTCAGCCTTCTACTTCCACTCTCACAGTCAGAGGGGGGGGGGGGGGCGGGCTCAGCCTCACTTCCACTCTCACAAATTCAATGAGTGCTCAGCCTCATCTTCCACTTTCTCAATGTCATGTGTGCCTCTGCATCACCTTCACTCTAACCACATGTCTTGAGTGCTCAGCTCACCTTCCACTCCACAGTCATGAGCGCTCAGCCTCACCATCCACTCTCACAGTCATGAGTGCTCAGCATCACCTTCCATTCTCACAGTCAAGAGTGCTCAGCCTCACCTTCCACTCTCACAGTCATGAGTGCTCAGCCTCACCTTCCACTCTCACAGTATTGGCGTGGCTCGCCTCACCTTACACTCTCACAGTCATGAGTGCTCAGCCTCACCTTCCACTCTCACAATCATGAGTGCTCAGCCTCATCTTCCACTCTCACAGTCATGTGTGCTCAGCCTCACCTTCCACTCTCACAGTCATGAGTGCTCAGCCTCACCTTCCACTCTCACAGTCATGAGTGCTCTGCCTACCTTCCACTACTTCCAGTCATGAGTGCTCAGGCCTCACCTTCCACTTCTCCACAGTCATGAGTGGCTCAGCCTATCCTTCCACTTCACTGTATGGAGTGCTCAGCCTACCTTCCATTAACAGGTCATGAGTTTGCTCAGCCTCACCTTCCACTCTCACAGTCATGAGTGCTCAGCCTCACCTTCCACTCTCACAATCATGAGTGCTCAGCCTCATTCTTCCACTCTCACTGTCATGAGTGCTCAAGCGCCTACACCATTCCAATCACACGCATGACGTGCTCAGACCTCCCTTCATCTCTCAACCAGTCATGGTGCTCAGCCTCACCTTCCATCTCACAATCATGAGGCCTCAGCCCTTCTTCAACTCTCAACGTCATGAGTGCTCGCCTCACCTTCCACTCTCACTAGTCATGAGGCTCAGCTACTTCTACTCTCACAGTCATGAGTGCTCAGCTCTCAGCTTCCACTCTCTACAGTCAGACGTTGCTCAGCCTCTCACTTCCACTCTCACGTCATGACGTCTCAGAGTCACTTTCCTTCACAGTCATTGAGGGCTCAGCCTCACCTTCCACTCTCACAGTCATGATTGCTCAGCACTCACCTTCCACTTCACAGTCATGAGTGCTTGAGACTCACCTTCCATCTCTCAACAGTCATGACTGCCTCACCCTCTCTTCCACTCTCACACAGTAATGTGTGACCTCAGCTCAACCTCTACACCCTCTCTATAATGATAGTGCTCAGCCTCACCTTCCACTCTCACAGTCTTGAGTGCTCAGCCTCACCTTTTTTCCTCCCCCCTACTCTCACAGTCATGATGTGCTCAGCCTCACCTTCCACTCTCACCAGTCTGTGATGCTTCACCGCCTCACCTTTCCCACTCTCACAGTCATGAGTGCTCAGCCTCACCTTCCACTCTCACAGTCATGAGTGCTCAGCCTCACCTTCCACTCTCACAGTCATGAGTGCTCAGCCTCACCTTCCACTCTCACAGTCAATGAGTGTCAGCCTCCACCATTCCCACTCTCACAATCATGAGTGCTCTCAAGCCTCCACCTTCACTCTCACAGTCATGAGTGCTCAGCCTCACCTTTCCACTATCACTGTCATGGGTGCTGAGCCTCACCTTCCACTCTCATACGTCATGAGTGCCTTCAAGCCTCACCTTCCACTCTCACTGTAATGAGTGCTCCAGCCTCATCCACTTTAACAGTCATGCCAGTGCTGAGCCCTCACCTTCTACTCTCACAATCTCACATGAGTGTCAGCCACACTTCCACTATTACACAGTCATGAGTGCTCAGCCTCACCTTCCACTGCTCACAGTCATGACGTGCTCAGCGTCTACTTCCACTTTCCACGGTCATGGAGTGAGCTTGGCAAGGGGGGCCCTCACCTTCTTACTCACAGTCATGAGTGCTCAACCCTCACCTTCACACTCACATGTCATGAGTGCTCAAGCCTCAAGCCTTCCTCTCTCTCAGCATGAGTGCTCAGCCTCACCTTTCACTCTCACAGTCTTGAGTGCTCGCTCACCTTCACTCTCACAGTCATGACGTGCTCAGCCACTCACGTTCCATCTCTACACAGTCGTGGGTGCTCAGTTCTTTTAACGTCACTCTCACAGTATGAGTGCTCAGCTCACTTCCACTCTCACAATCATGAGTGCTCAGCCTCATCTTCCACTCTCACAGTCATGAGTGCTCAGCCTCACCTTCCACTCTCACAGTCATGAGTGCTAAGCATCACCTTCCCTCTCACTAGTCATGAGTGCTAGCCTTCACTTTCCACTTCTCAAAGTCTTGTGTACTCAGCTCTCTAGCACTTCCATCTCTCACAGTCATGAGTACTCAGCCTCACCTTCAACTCTTCACTTTCACATGTGTGCCTCAGCTCCACCTTCCACTCTCACAGTCATGAGTGCTAAGCCTCACCTTCCACCTCACAGTCATGAGTACTCAGCCCTCACCTTCCACTCTCACATTATGGTGTTCAGGCTCACCTGTTCCCCTTCTCCGAGTTCATGAGTACTCGCACTCTCCTTCCACCTCTCACAGTCATGAGTACTCTGCCTCACCTTTTCCACATCTCAGTCATGGCAGTATCCGCTCACCTTCCAATTCCACTAGTCATGAGTGCTCGGCCTCACCTTCCACTCTCACAGTCATGGGTGCCTCAGCCTCACCTTTCTCACTCTCACAGTCATGAGACTCAGGCCTCACCTTCACTCTACAGTCATGAGTGCGTCAGGCTGTCTCTCGTGCGAGTCGTCTGTCAGCACAGTCTTGAGTACTCAGCCCTCACCTTCCTCTCTCAACGTCATGAGTACTCAGCCTCACCTTCCACTCACACAGTCATGAATACTCAGCCTAAACTTCCACCTTCACAGTCATGGGGGGGGGGGGGGGGGGGGGGTGGGGGGGGGGGTGGGGGAGTGTTCAGGCTACCTTCCACTCTCACAGTCATGCTAGTACTCAGCCTCACTTCACTCTCACAGTAATAAGATCAGCCTCACCTTCCACTCTCACAGTCATGAGTAATCTGCACCACCTTCCACTTCTCACAGTCTGAGTACTCAGCCTCACCTTCCACTTCACAGTTCATGGAGTGCTGAGCCTCACATTCCACTCTCAATGTCTGAGTGTCAGCCTCACCTCCACTCTCACAGTCACTGAGTGCTGAGCCTCAGCTTCCATTTCTCACAGTCTGAGTGCTCGCCTCACCTTCACTCTCACAGTCATGAGTGCTCAGCTCACTTCCACTCTTCACGTCATGGTGCGTCACGCCTCACCTTTTCCACTCTCACAGTCTGAGTGATCAGCCTCACCTTCACTCTCACAGTTCATGAGTGCTCAGCCTCACTTCCACTCTCTCTGTAACTGAAGTTATCAGCACTCACTTTCCAACTCTCACAGTCATGAGTACTAGCCTCACCTTCACTATACCACAGTCATGAGTACGCAGCCCGCACCTTCCAATCTCACAGTTCATGAGTTGTTCAGGCTCAGCCTTCCACTCTCACAGTCTGAGTACTCAGCCTCAACCTTCCACTCTCCGTCAATGAGAACTCAGCCTCACCTTCCACTCTCACAGTCATGAGTACTCAGCCTCACCTTCCACTCTCACAGTCATGAGTACTCAGCCTCACCTTCCACTCTCACAGTCATGAGTGCTGAGCCTCACCTTCCACTCTCACTGTCATGAGTGCTCAGCCTCACCTTCCACTCTCACAGTCATGAGTGCTGAGCCTCAGTCTTCCATTCTCACAAGTAGATGAGTTGCTCCACCCTCACCTTCCACTCTCACGTCATGAGTACTCAGCCTACACCTTCCATTCACAGTCATGAGTACTCTGCCCTCACCATTCCAACTCTCACAGTCAGAGTACTCAGCCTCTCCTTTCCACTTTCACAAGGTTCATGAGTTCTCAGCCTCACCTTTCCACATCACAGTCATGAGTTTACTCAGCCTCACCTTCCACTACTCAACAGTTATGGTGTTAGCTCTCACCTTCCACTCTCACAGTCTATTGAGTACTCAGCCTCACTATCACGCTCACCTGTCATGAGTACTAGCCTCACTTCCACTCTACTCAGTCATGCAGTACTCAGCCTCACCTTCCACTCTCTCAGTCATGAGTGTTCAGGATCACCTCTTCCACTCTCACGTCTGAGTACTCAGCCCACCTTTCTCCTCTCACAGTTTTCATAGAGAAAAACTCAGCCTACATGCCACTTCACAGTTGAGTACTCAGCCTCACCTTCCACTCTCACAGTCATGAGTACTCAGCCTCACCTTCCACTCTCACAGTCATGAGTGCTGAGCCTCACCTTCCACTCTCACAGTCATGAGTGCTCAGCCTCACCTTCCACTCTCACAGTCATGAGTGCTCAGCCTCAGCTTCCATTCTCACAGTCATGAGTGCTCAGCCTCACCTTCCACTCTCACAGTCATGAGTGTCTCAGCCTCACCCTTCCACATCTTCAACAGTACATGAGTGCTCAGCCCCACCTGCAACTCTCACAGTCCATGAGTGCCTCAGCCTAACCTTCCATTCTCACAGTCATGAGTGCTCAGCCTCACCTCTTCCACTCCTCACAGTATGAGCGCCCTCACAGACTCACCTTCCACTACTCACAGTCATGGAGTGCTCAGCTCACCTTCCATTCTCACAGTCAAGTCGTGCTCTGCCAACCTTCCACTCTCCACTGTCATGTGTGCTCAGCCATCACCTTCTCCTCTACAGTCATGGAGTGCTCAGCACTCACTTCACTCTCACAGACATGAGTGCTTCCATGCCTCTCCTCCATCTCACTATATCAATGAGTGCTCAGACTCATCTTCCACTATCACAGTCATGTGTGCTCAGCTCCTCACCTTCCATCTCACAGTCAATGAGGCTAGCCTCACCTTCTACTTACTCACAGTCATGAGTACTCAGCCTCATCCTTCCACTCTCCACAGTCATGAGTGTCAGCATCACCTTCCACTCTCACAGTCAGAGGCTCTGCCTCACCTTCCTCTCTCACAGTCATGAGTTGCTTGCCTCACCTTCACACTCTCACTAGTCATGCAGTCGCAGCCTCACCTTCACACATCTCAACAGTCATGAGTGCTCTGACTCACCTTTCCACTATCCACATATTCATGAGTGCTCTGACCTCATCTGTCACTCGCACAGACTATGTAGTGCTCATGCCTCACCTTCCACTCTCACAGTCATGAGTGCTCAGCCTCACCTTCCACTCTCACAGTCATGAGTGCTCAGCCTCACCTTCCTCTCTCTAAATCATGAGTGCTCCACAGCCTCATTCTTCCTCTCTCCACAAGTTCATGTGTGCTCAGCCTCACATTCCACCTCTCACAGTCATGAGTGCTCAGCCTCACCTTCCACTCTCTCACAGTCATGAGGGCTCACGCATCACTTCACTCTCACCCAGTCTTGAGTGCTCAGCCTCAGCCTTACACTCTCACAGTCATTGAGTGATCTGCCTCACCGTCCACAATCGCACAGTCATATGTTCGCTCAGCGTCACCTTACAAATCCCACAGTCATGAGTGCTCTGCCTCACCTTCCAATCTCCACATGTCAGTGATTGCTCAGCCTAACCTTCACTCTCCAGTCATGAGTGCTGAGCCTCACCTGTCCGCTTGTCTCACTTTCATGAGTGCCTCAACCTCTCCTTCCTCCTTCACAGTCATGAGTGCTCAGCATCACCTGTGCACCCTCACAATCATGAGGGCTCAGCTCACCTTTCCACTCATCTCAGTATGAGTGCTCAGCTCACCTTCCACTCTCAAGTACATGAGTGCCTCAAGCCTACTTCACCTCTACACAGTCTGTGGTGACTCAGCCATAAACCTTCCACTCTCTCAGTCATGAGTGCTCAGCCTCATCCTCTCACAGTCATGTGTGTGAATGCCTCACCTTCTTCTCTCAAAATCATGTAGTGATCAGCCCTCTCCTTCCACTCTCACAAGTCACAGGTGCTTCAGCATCACCTGCACTCTTCACAGTCATGAGTGACTCTGCGTCTCCTTCCAACTCTCACGGTTCATGAGTGCTGAGCCTCACACTTACACTTGTACAGTCATGAGTGCTCTCCCTCACCTTCCAGATCTCACAGTCACTGAGTGCTCAGCCTCAACCTTCTCTCTCACAGTCTGAAGTGCCTCAGCCTCACCTTCCACTCTCACAGTCAATGAGTGCTCAGGCTCCCTTCCACTCTCACATTCTTGAGTGCTCAGCCTCACCTTCCACTCTCACAGGTCAGGAGTGCTCAGCTTCACCTTTCCCACCTCTCAATTGTCACTGAGTCGTCTGCTTACGTTCCACTCTCTACGTCTTGAGTGCTCAGGCCTCGACCTTCCACTCTCACAGTCATGAGTTGCTCAGCTCACTCCTTTCTACTCTCACTCAGTAATGAGTGCATGTGCATCACACTGCCTCTCTCTAAGTCAGAGTGCTGGAGCCTCACCTTCCAATCTCAACAATAATGAGTGCTCAGCCTTCATCCTTCCATCTTTCTCACAGTCCTATGAGCGTCAGCTCACTTCACTCTCACAGTCATGAGTGATTCTTGCATCCAACTTCACTATCACAGTCATGAGTGCTCTTGCCTCACACTTCCTCTCTCACACAGTCATTGATGTGCTCAACATCACTACCACTCTCACAGTCTGAGTGCTCTTGCCTCAGCTTCCACTCTCACAGTCATTGAGTGCTCGCTCACCTTCACCATCTCTCGAACAGGTCATGAGTGCTCAACCTCAACCTCCTCTTCGCAACAGTCATGAGTGCTCAGCCTCACCTTTCCACTTCCAGTCATGAGTGCTCAGCCTCACCTTCACTCTACACTAGTCATGGAGTGCTCTGACTCACCTTCCACCTCTCACAGTCATGAGTGGCCAGCCTCACCTTCCACTATCAACAGTCTTGTGTGCATCACATCTCACCTTCCCACTTATCAAGTCAATGTGGCTCAGCCTCACCTCCACTCTCACAGTCATTGAGTGCTCCAGCCTTCACCTTCACTCTACAATCATGAGTGCTCCGCATCCATCCACTCTCACAGTCATGAGTTGCGCAGCTCACCTTCCACTCTCACAGTCATGAGTACTCAGTCCTCACACTTCACTCTAACAGGCCACGAGTGTCAACCTCACCCTTCCATCTCACAGTCATGAGTAGCTCTGCCTCAAACTCTCCTCTCTCCTCACAGTCTATGAGTACTCAGCCTCACCTTCTACTCCTCACAGTCATGTGTTGTCAGCCTCACCTTTCCACTCTCACAGTCATGAGTACTCTGCCTCACCTTCCACTTCACAGGTCATGAGTGTCAGCCTCAACTTCCACTCTCACAGGTCATGAGTACTCAGCCTCACCTTCCAACTTCTACAGTCATGAGTGCTCAGCCTCACCTTCCACTTCTCGTCATGAGTGCTCAGCCTACACCTTACATCTCCTCAGTCATGAGTGCTCAGCCCTCACCTTCCACTCTCACAGTCATGATGTGCTCAGCATCAACCTTCCACTCTACAATAATGAGTGCTCAGCTCACCCACTCTCACAGTGCAGGAGTGCTGTGCCTCACCTTACATCTCTCACATCATTCATGGAGCTGCTAAGCCTCCACCATTTTCACTCTAGCACAGTACATGAGTGCTCAGCCGCACGTCCAAGCTAACAGTCCATGATGTGCTCAGCCTCATCCTTCCACCTCCTCACACAGGACATGAGTCGCTCAGCTCCACTTCGGA
Organism: Cherax quadricarinatus; assembly: GCF_026875155.1. Lineage (NCBI taxonomy): Eukaryota > Metazoa > Arthropoda > Malacostraca > Decapoda > Parastacidae > Cherax > Cherax quadricarinatus. The sequence continues at coordinate 6,424 of NW_026486062.1, read as the reverse complement.
CTCTCTCAGTCATGAGGTGCTCAGCCTCACCTTCCACTATCAACAGTATGATTTGCTCAGCCTCACCTTCCAGACTCTCACAGTCTGAGTGCTCACGCACCTTCCACAATCACAGTCATGATGTGTGCTCAGACTCACCTTCCTCTCTCACAGTCATGACTGTGCTCCTGCCTACACCTTCCATCTCTCAACAGTCATGGAGTGCGTCAGCCTCACCTTCCTCTTCACAGTCATGAGTGTCAGTCTCCCACCTTCACTTCACAGTCCATGAGTGCTCAGCATCACCTTCCTCTCTCACAGTCATGACGTGCTCAGCCCTCACCTTCCACTCTCACAGTCATGAGTGCTCTGCCTCACTTCCACTTCTCACAGTCATTGTAGTGTTTCAGGCCTCTCCTTCCTCTCCTACAGTCATGAGTGCTCTGCCTCCCTTCCTCTCTCACAGTCATGGAGTGGCTGAACGCCTCACCTTCAACTCTAACAGGTCATGACGTGCTCAGCCTCACCTTCATCTCCTCAGTCATGACGTGTCTCAGCCTCACCTTCACTATCACAGTCATGAGTACTCAGCTCCACCTTCACCTCACAGTCCATGAGTGATCAGCCTCACCTTCCACTCTCACAGTCTTGAGTGCTCAGCCTCACCATTCCACGTCCACAGTCCTGAGTGCTAACCCTCACCTTCGCCTCTCTCACAGTCATGTCGTGCTGAGCCTCACACCTTCCACTCTACGTCATGAGTGATAGCCTCACCTTCCACTCTCGCACAGTCTGTAGTGCTCACCCTCACATCGACACTCTCATCAGTCATGAGCTGCTCAGCCTCCACCTTCCACTCTCACGTCATGAGTGCTGAGCCCTCACCTTCCACTCTACAGTCATGAGTGATCAGCACTCACCTTCCACTCTGACAGTCATGAGTGCTCAGCCTCACCTTCCACTCTCACAGTCATGAGTGCTCAGGCTCACCTTCCACTCTCACAGTCATGAGTGCTCAGCCTCACCTTCCACTCTCAAAATCATGAGGCTACAGGCTCACCTTCCATCTCACAGTCATGAGTGCTCAGCCTCACCTTCCATCTCTCACAGTCATGAGTGCTCAGCCTCACCTTCCACTCTCACAGTCATGTGTGCTCAGCCTCACCTTCCACTCTCACAGTCATGAGTGCTCAGCCTCACTTCCACCTCTCACAGTCATGTGTGTCAGCCCTCACCTTCCACTTCCCAGTCATGAGATGCTCAGCATCAACACTCTCGTCTCACAGTCAGGTGTGCTCAGCCTTCACCTTCACTCTCACAATCATGAGTGTCAGCCACCTTCCTCTTAACACAGTCATGAGTGCTCACGCCTCCACCCTTCCACTCACAGTCATGAGTGCTCAGCCTCCCTTCCACTCTCACAGTCATGAGTGCTCCAGACCTCGCCTTCCACCCACTCTCACAGTTATGAGTACTCAGCCTACCTTCAACTCTCACACGTCATGAGTGCTCAGCCTCACTTCCACTTCACAGTCATGAAGTGCTCACCACTCTACCTCCCCCCCCACCCCTCCCCACCCCACTCACCTCATGAGTGCTCAGCCTCACTCCTTCCACTCTCGCAGTCATGGAGTGCTGAGTCCTACTTCCACTCTCACAATCAGTAGTGCTCTCAGCGTCACCATCCATTCTCTCAGTCATTGAGTGCTACCCTCTCCTTCACTTACACAGTAAGTGAGTGATCCAGCCTAACCTTCCACTTCTACACGTCATGAGTGCTCAGCACTCACCGTCCACTCTCTCAGTCATGAGTGCTCAGCGTTCACTCTTCCATTATCACAGGTCATGAAGTGCTCAGCCTCACCTTCCACTCTCACAGGTCATGATGTGCTCCGCCTCCACCTTCCACTCTTGACAGTCTTGATGCTCAGCGTCTACCTTCCATTCTTCAACGCAGTCATGAGTGCTCAGGCCTCCCTTACCACTTCACAGTCTGAGTGCTCAGCCTAACCTTCCTCACTCTCACAGTCATGCACAGTGCCTCTGCCTCACATTTCACTCTAACAGTCATGAGATGCTCAGCCTCTCCTTCCACATCTCACAGTCATGAGTTGCTCAGCCTCACTTCCACTCTACAGTCATGATGTGCTCAGCTCACCGTCCACTCTCCACTGTTCATGGAGTGTCACGCCCTCACACTTCAACTCTCACAGTCTGAGTATGAGTACTCAGCCTCACCTTCCACTCTCAAATCATGATGTGCTCAGCATCAACTTCTCTCTTCACAGTATGAGTGCTCAGCCTCACCTTCCACTCTCACAGTCATGAGTGCTCAGCCTCACCTTCCACTCTCACAGTCATGAGTGCTCAGCCTCACCTTCCACTCTCACAGTCATAAATAACTAAACCCTCACCTTCCACTCTCACAGTCATGAGTGCAGCCTCCCCTCCACTCTCACAGTCATGAGTCTTTCACCATCACCTTCCACCTCACAGTCATGAGTCTCAGCCTCACCTTCCACTCTCACAGTCATGAGTTCAGCCTCACCTTCCACCCCCACAGTCATGATGCTCAGCCTCACCTTCCCTCTCACAGTATGAGTCCAGCCTCACCTCCACTCTCACAGTCATGAGTCTCAGCCTCACCTTCCACTCTCCCCAGCCCATGAGTGCTCAGCCTCCCCTTCCTTCACAGTCATGAGTGCTCAGCCTCACCTTCCACTCTCACAGTAATGAGTACTCACCCTCACCTTCCACTCTCACAGTCATGAGTGCTCAGCCTCACCTTCCACTCTCACAGTCATGAGTGCTCAGCCTCACCTTCCACTCTCACAGTCATGAGTGCTCAGCCTCACCTTCCACTCTCACAGTCATGAGTGCTCAGCCTCACCTTCCACTCTCACAGTCATGAGTGCTCAGCCTCACCTTCCATTCTCACAGTCATGAGTGCTCGCCTCACCTTTCCCCACCCCTCACCGTCCTTTAGTGCTCAGCCTCACCTTCCACTCTCACAGTCATGAGTGCTCAGCCTCACCTTCCACTCTCACAGTCATGAGTGCTCAGCCTCACCTTCCACTCTCACAGTCATGAGTGCTCAGCCTCACCTTCCACTCTCACAGTCATGAGTGCTCACCTCAACCTTCCACTTCAGTCATAGTGCTCAGCTTCACCTTCCATCTCAACAGTCATGAGTGCTCAGCCTCACCTCCACTCTCACAGTCATGAGTGCTCAGCTCACCTTCCATTTTCTCACACATATCTCAAGCCATTCCACCCACAGCATCATAGGGGCCAGCTACCTTCACTCTCACAGTCATGATCCCCCCTCTACTTTCAACTTCACAGTCAGAGTGCTAGCCAAAACAAATCCACTCTCACCACCAATGCACCCCACCTTACCCACAGTCATGAGTGCTCAGCCTCACCTTCCACTCTCACAGTCATGAGTGCTCAGCCTCACCTTCCACTCTCACAGTCATGAGTGCTCAGCCTCACCTTCCACTCTCACAGTCATGAGTGCTCAGCCTCACCTTCCACTCTCACAGTCATGAGTGCTCAGCCTCACCTTCCACTCTCACAGTCATGAGTGCTCCGCCTCACCTTCCCCACTCTCACAGTCATGAGTGCTCAGCCTCACCTTCCACTCTCACAGTCATGAGTGCTCAGCCTCACCTTCCACTCTCACAGTCATGAGTGCTCAGCCTCACCTTCCACTCTCACATCATGGTGCTCACCCTCACTTCCCCACTCTCACAGTCATGAGTGCTCAGCCTCACCTTCCACTCTCACAGTCATGAGTGCTCAGCCTCACCTTCCACTCTCACAGTCATGAGTGCTCAGCCTCACCTTCCACTCTCACAATCATGAGTGCTCAGCCTCATCTTCCACTCTCACAGTCATGAGTGCTGAGCCTCACCTTCCACTCTCACAGTCATGAGTGCTCAGCCTCACCTTCCACTCTCACAGTCATGATTGCTCAGCCTCACCTTCCACTCTCACAGTCATGAGTGCTCAGCCTCACCTTCCACTCTCACAGTCATGAGTGCTCACCCTCACCTTCCACTCTCACAGTCATGAGTGCTCAGCCTCACCTTCCACTCTCACAGTCATGAGTGCTCAGCCTCACCTTCCACTCTCCATCAGAGTGTCAGCCTCACCTTCCACTCTCACAGTCATGAGTCTCAGCTCCCCTTCCACTCCACAGTCATGAGGTCAGCCTCACTTCCACTCTCACAGCCCATGATGCTCAGCTCACCTTCCACTCTCACAGTCATGAGTGCTCAGCCTCACCTTCCACTCTCACAGTCATGAGTGCTCAGCCTCACCTTCCACTCTCACAGTCATGAGTGCTCAGCCTCACCTTCCCCAATTCCACCCATTCATTTAATTGAGCTCAGCCTCACCTTCCACTCTCACAGTCATGATGTTCGCCCACCTTTCCACTCTCACAGTCATGAGTGCTCAGCCCCCTTCCACTCATCAAGTCATGATGCTCACCCTCCCCTTTCCACTCTAAACAGTCATGAGTTGAGCTCAGCCTCACCTTCCACCCTCACAATCATGAGTGCTCAGCCTCACCTTCCACTCTCACAGTCATGAGTGCTCAGCCTCACCTTCCACTCTCACAGTCATGAGTGCTCAGCCTCACCATCCACTCTCACAATCATGAGTGCTCAGCCTCACCTTCCACTCTCACAGTCATGAGTGCTCAGCCTCACCTTCCACTCTCACAGTCATGAGTGCTAGCCTCACCTTTCCACTCTCAAGTCATGAGTGCTCAGCCTCCCCTTTCCCAAACTCTCACAGTATGAGTGCTCAGCCCATCCATTCACAGTTTGTTAGCCCCCCTTCACTCTCAAAATCATGAGTGCTCAGCCTCACCTTCCACTCTACGTCATGATTGCTCAGCCTCACCTTCCACCTCCAGTCATGAGTCCAGCTCACCTACTCTCACGTCATGAGTGCTGAGCCTCACCTTCCATTTCCACAGTCATGAGGCTCACTCCCCTTTCCACATTTAACAGTCATGATGCTCAGCCTCACCTTCCACTCTCACAGTCATGAGTGCTCAGCCTCACCTTCCACTCTCACAGTCATGAGTGCTCAGCCTCACCTTCCACTCTCACAGTCATGAGTGCTCAGCCTCACGTTCACTCTCACCCCGTCATGGTGCTAGCTTCACCTTCCCCTCCAAGTCATGATGCTCAGCCTCACCTTCCACTCTAAAAAACATCATGAGTGCTGGGGCCTACTTCCATCTCACAGTCATGAGTGCTCCCCTCACCTTCCACTCTCACAGTCATGAGTGCTCAGCCTCACCTTCCACTCTCACAGTCATGAGTGCTCAGCCTCACCTTCCACTCTCACAGTCATGAGTACTCAGCCTCACCTTCCACTCTCACAGTCATGAGTGCTCAGCCTCACCTTCCACTCTCACAGTCATGAGTGCTCAGCCTCACCTTCCACTCTCACAGTCATGAGTGCTCAGCCTCACCTTCCACTCTCACAGTCATGAGTACTCAGCCTCACCTTCCACTCTCACAGTCATGAGTGTTCAGGCTCACCTTCCACTCTCACAGTCATGAGTACTCAGCCTCACCTTCCACTCTCACAGTCATGAGTACTCAGCCTCACCTTCCACTCTCACAGTCATGAGTACTCACCCACCTCCACTCTCACAGTCATGAGTGCTCAGCCTCACCTTCCACTCTCACAGTCATGAGTGCTCAGCCTCACCTTCCACTCTCACAGTCATGAGTACTCAGCCTCACCTTCCACTCTCACAGTCATGAGTGTTCAGGCTCCCTCCACTTCACACAGAGTACACCTCCCCTTCCACTCTCACAGTCATGAGTACTCAGCCTCACCTTCCACTCTCACAGTCATGAGTACTCAGCCTCACCTTCCACTCTCACAGTCATGAGTGTTCAGCCTCACCTTCCACTCTCACAGTCATGAGTACTCAGCCTCACCTTCCACTCTCACAGTCATAAAAACTCAGCCTCCCCTTTCCCACTCTCAGTCATGAGTACTCACCTCACCTTCCACTCTCACAGTCTGAGTGTCAAGCCTCACCTTCACTCTCACAGTCATGAGTGCTAGCCTCACCTTCCACTTCCCATTCATGAGTCTCAGCCTCCCCTTTACCACCTCTCCACAGTCATGAGTCTGACCTCAGCTTCCTTCCCCACAGTCATGAGTGATTAAAGCCTCACCTTCCCCCTCTCACAGTCATGAGTGCTCAGCCTCACCTTCCACTCTCACAGTCATGAGTGCTCAGCCTCACCTTCCACTCTCACAGTCATGAGTGCTCACCCTCACCTTCCACTCTCACCCCATACTCCCCTCACCCTTCCCCCACATTAGTTCACCCTCACCTTCCCACTTCACATCATTGTCTCCCCCATTTCCCACTACAGTAAAGAGGGCCCCCCTTCCCCCTTCA
>NW_026486052.1:0-26326 GCF_026875155.1 Cherax quadricarinatus | reverse complement strand
TTTTAATTTTATTCAGGGTTTAGTCTATGTTTAAAGTTACGGTAGTCTGGATAATAGTTGGGTAGCTGTGATAATAGTTCATTGTATTTAAAAAGATTTTCCGGTAGCTAGTGATAATAAGTTAGGGTAGTTGTGATAATAAGTTCAGGGTAGTTAGTTAATAGTTCAGGGGTATCTAGTGAAAAAGATAGGTATTGTGTAATAGTTCCGGTAGTCTGGAAAATGAGTTCACGGTAGCTATGAATTAGCCGGGGGGGGGAAAAGTTCACGTATTTCTAGTGAAATGAGTTCACGGTAGCTAGTGATAAAGGGTGTTAGGTTTTTAAATTTAGCTAGTGATAAGGTTCCGGTAGTCATGTTAATGATTCAGAGTATTAAAAAGTTGGGTTTTTAATAAGTTCACGGTAGTCTAGTGATAATAATTTTCAGGGAGCTGTGAAAAAAAGTTACGGTATTAGTATAATATTTTCACGGTAGGGAAAAGGGTGTTTTGTGTTTAATAGTTCACGGTAGTTATGAAAATAAGTTCACGGTAGTCTAGTGATAATAGTTACGGTGTCTAGTGATAATAATTCCCCGTAGTCTAGTGATAAGTTTCACGGTAGTTAGTGATAAAAGTTCCCCGTATTAGTTAATTCACGTATCTAGTGAAAATAAGTTACCGTAGTTTGTGTTAATAAGTTCACCGTAGCTAGTGAAATAAGTTCCCCGTACCCTGGAAATAAGCCGTACTAGGAAAAAGTTCACGGTAACACTCAGCGGAAAACATCACGCGGTAACACCCACGCGAATACTTCCGCAATAACACTTCCGGGAAACGCTACCCGTAACCTGTCACTCCGGGTAACATCCGCGATAAACCTCCCCGTAAGCAAACCCCCCCGATAACACCCCCCGAAAAAACACCCCCCCGATAAAAACTACCGCGATAACCTCCCCTTTAAAAACCCCTTCCCCCGAAATCTCCCCCAAAAAAAACCCCCCCGCATAAACCCCCCGCGATAAAAACCCCGATAAACCCCCCTATAAAACTCCCCCCATAGCACTCCCCCCGATAACCCCCCGAATAAACCCCCGCAATTTATAAACATGTTATATACACTGGTATACACCGTATTACCAGGTGTATGTCTCTGTGTAACACTGAGGGGTTGTAATTTCTAAATGTATATATTTTAATAACGAAAAAAAATTTAAAAAGCAAATCCCCCCTAGTTACAACCGATGTGTGTATACACAAATACACATATTGGGTGTATAAAATGAAAAGATATGACATTTCGTGTTTTTTAAAACCTGTAGTGGAGAGTGTAGTGGGGACCGTCCTTTTAGTAGTGCTACAACCCCCCGTGAGGGAAAATAAGTTCGTGAACCCTGTTCGAGGCTTCAAAAGCTGGTTGAACCCTTTGAATGATCATTTCTTCACGGGGTTTTTCACCTGAACACAGGATTCATACACCAGATTTTTTTTTTTTATATTTTATTTAAAACCATACAAAAACATGAGTCCAAAAAAATTCAACAAAAAATTTTGCAGAGTGAAAATCTGACCCCCGGGTATTGAAAACCAAACCCATTACCATTACATTTTTAAAATTATAAAAACTTAACCCCAAAACGTATCGATGCCGAAGCTTTAAAATGTCCCAAACTACATACCGTGTATAAATTTAAAATAGTAAAAAAAGCAAACTAAATTCTAAAACAAATTAAGATTCAACTCTTTTTTTTTTTTTATTTTTTTTAAAAATCAGGTACAAAAAAATATGGGTAAATCAATATGAACAAGATACAGGGAGTTAAAAAGATAATCGCAGTGACTACAAAAAAATACCAAAGAAGTTTATATAATAAATCAGAATTTTGGGGGGGCACTCCCGTCAAACACCCCATTTTATGTCTGGGGTTCCTGAAAGTGTCTTATAATAAAACGATAGTCCTACCTAGTAATGTTACACTCCCCCCCCCCTTAAAAAAACATCCACTTTCACCTGAGTATACTCATTGACATCCTTATACATTTTTTAGGCAAAAGGACACATTGACAATATAAACAAAATCAGCCATCAAAAGGCTATTAATACAAAAAAGTTAAACATGAGGGCCCAACATCCACCAAAAAAACCAACCCACCCCAAACCCCTCATATACCCCTGATAAAAATATCGTGCACGTGGTGGTTTTTAATACCTACCGTGACTTTTCCCCCCTCCCCCCAGCCTAGTAATGTGTCTGCCGTCACCACTCATAACCTCCATCATTTGAATTTAAAAATACTTTAAAAGACAATAACAAAAGGGAATATGAAAACCCCCTTTCGTCTCCGCCACGAAAAATAAAATTTGTTACATTTTCTAATACATACTGCTGATTCATCTTTGTGCTGACAAAATATCCCCATCCCCTATGCTTTTTATCTCTTTACTCCAAAGCTAAAAACCAGATTATACATTTCATCAATCAAATTATATTACAATAAGCATAATAATATCAATACTTATCATCCGACTAATAGGTGTACATTATTATCACCCTGAGTTTCCATGAAATTACATAAGAATTTAATACATTTTTGGGACAATCCTCACAATCCTTCCGTCTTCTAAATACAGTGTACATATATCCAATGACATTTCGTTATGATCCAATCATATTTACTTTACACTTCCCCTTTTCCCCAGTGCAAGATAAATGCCACTTGCACTAGAGTCACAACAATTACTTTTTGTTCACTTTAAACGTAAAAAATAAGAACTAACATAAATAACTTATAACAATATATAGATAGAAAATTATTTGACAAAGTGAAGAATACCAACTAATATGGTAAAGTACACCTAGAAATTGTAACTCACTCACTAATACATATTCCCTTTTTTTTATGTATTATGTTCAACAAGATTATATATATTTATTAACAATGTTCCAGAGCAATATCAGACTTACTCTGTCACGCACTAAGTTACACATATAACTTATGGCTCCTAATAAAGCATGTACCGGGCAGTACTACCTCAATCATTAACAAAACCAACCTGGCAAAAGACATTCAGAAAACCACCCCCTGCCATCCCCTGACCCCATGCTATCTGTATTAAAAAAACCCAAAACACTTCCCTTCCATGCTCAGTTCGTACCTGACGTCGAAAGTCATAAAACCCCTGTCTCTTAACCAAATGTCACCAGTTCACCCCCCCCTACGCCCCCCCTCATTTTAACTACTTTACACCCATATGCTCCACTACCCCACACTTTTATTCCACCTTCCCCGTCCTCCAACTAATCTCAAAAAAGAACAAGCAAGCCAGTTTAGGAGAAACCAGCCCAACAGTTCTAAACACCCAACCCTAACATTACCTACCGAACAGATTACGATAAACCCCAAAGGAAAAATATTTACCCAAAAACCTCCCATATAGTAGCCTATTTCTGCATAGTCGATACACACTCGCCGCTAGCGCCCCAAAAACCTTATCACCCCACCTCCCGCATGCACCAAAACACATACAAAAAATCGCCACTCATACATCACTGCCCTCCAAATGTCCTTGGAAACCCCTCCCCACAAACAAAATGAAACCCAAAAAAATCGAAATGTTTCTCCCCCCCCCGCCACTAACCCAGAACTCTCCTAACCATGCCTTACAAAAACCCAATTTTCACAAAAAATAAATGCATGAAAAGCGTTCCTCTCCTCACAATGCAAACAAGTGCCAGACCCCACATAACCCATTCTATATAGCACTGACCTTGAGCTAGAATTCCCAAAAAGAATCTATAAACCATTCACGAAACCTGGCTTTAATCTAATTCGAAAGTCTTTCCCAAATGCCCTCCAATCATACATTGGGTATGTAGCTACTCCCTGTATCACTGTACCCTGCCAACCTGTCGCTCCCAAGCCTACTTACCCTTACCTTTTTTGCTTCCCTTACTGCCAACAATTTCGCACCATATCTTCACACTCCAGTAGTGCCTTTCCCTTCCACCATTTTCGCACATCCTTCATGACCTCTCCCACCCTTCTACCCCTCTCCCTCCCACCCTCAAGTATCGCTGCTTCACACACACTGCCTTCACTCGTGTGTCCAAAGGTATAAGACCCAGCCCACCCTGCCGCACGCCCATCATCACCACCACCTTCCGTAGCCATGGCTTCCCATAACCCACACATACCTCAAACCACCCTCTCCAGTTCCTGAATATCAACGACTTCAGGGGATATATTTCTGCCACGCCCCACACTTTACTGTACACAAGTGTATTTACTACCACCACCCTCTGCTGCAATGTTACATCCCCAGCCCTCCACCCGCGCATCCTACCCATCGCTCTACTCACTACTTCCTTGGAATTTATTCTCTGTGCCTCCCCAGCGTCCGCCATATACACAACCCCACATATCTTAATTCTATCCACTACGTTCCACCCATACTGTTCCCCCACCCCCCACCCCACCCACGTGCCTACTTCTAATAACTTTGACTTTGCTCATTAACCCTCATCCCTGTCGCCCCACCAAAAATCTCTATTATACGTCCCACATTCCCCAATCCTATTTCCCCTCCTACCAAAACTGTGGTGTCATCCACATACCCCACAATACCACATCTCCCAGGACCCACCTCTCCCTGTTCCCACACTCCTTCCTCTATAAGCCTATAAAAAGGGTCCTGCATGCATGCAAAGAGGATTTGAGACAAGGGGCAACCCTGTCGCAAACCCATCCCCATCTGCACCGGCAACCCTAACTTCCCATTAACCTGTACCCTGACCGTTGCAGGCGTATACAAAGTAGTCGCCCAGCGCACAATCTCATCACCAAAACCCTGTTTTTTTAAAATACACCACAACATATGTCTATCTACACTGTCATAAGCCTGCTTCCAATCAATCCCCAAGATCCCCCCCCATTGTCTACCCTCCACAAAATCCTTAATTCTTCCATGCCCCTCACGCATACTTCGACCTGGAATCCCACACTGTCCTCTATGTAGGACTCGGTCAAGCACCTTTTTCATACGGTTACCTAAAACCTTCGCAAAAACTTTATAATCTGCACACATGAGGGAGATCGCCCTAAAGCACCCAAGGTCTTCCCCCCCTCTCTCTTATAGACCAAACTACTACCCACCGTGCCCTGCGATTCCCCCAACACTCCCTTTCCTTCATACAGTTAAACAACCGGACCAGACATTCCTTCATACAATCCCAATGTGTAATATAGAAATCATTAGGAATTGTCTCAATGCCCAGCGCTTTTCCCCTACTCAAGCCATTATCGCCTCCTCCACCTCCTCCTCACTGATCCTACCCTCTATTACCGCACTCTCCTCCTCCCCTAAAATACCTCGAATTCCTTCTCCCAGAATCTCTCCCTCCCTCTCTCCTCCCTCCCTCTGCTTAAAATTCTCCCTAAACCAATAATCAGCATAATTGCTCATTCCATCGGTGGTACTAAGTACCTGCCCCACCCTATATCCCCCCACCCTTTACACACCTTTAATCCCATAATCGTGGTCATCTGTTGCCTATTCCTAAATCTCCTCAAAACACTCTGACGGTTTGTCACCCCATAGAACCTCCTCTAAACCTTCCCTCACACATATCGCATCAAAACGAGAATTTTGTATATCCCTCAATCTTCCCCTTAAAACCTCTATTTCTCCATGTCTAGCTCCCCCCCCCTTCATAACAATCATTTAGCTGCCCCTCTAAATATTTCTGTAAACCATACCTCCACCTCGCCTCATCCCTTCCTCTATGCTGGTAATACTCCCTACTCTGCAATTTAGGGTGCTTCTCCCACCATTCCAAGACATCCTCCTCTTCGTTGCGAGCCTCCCATAGTTGCTTCCACCATTCCATAAAAAACAACCCCTCCCCCTCTCCCTGAAGTAGCCTCACATTCATTTTCCAATAACCCACATACCTACGAACCATCCCTTCCCATGCCATCTCTGCCAAAACGGCACGATGGTCCGAAAAACCTAAATCTATCGTCATTACACGTTCTACTGTTATATCTCGAGTTATATATATACGATCCAACCTGGCAGCATAACCCCTCCGCATAAACGTGTGCTCTACTTTCCACCCATCGCCCCTGACTGTCATAAACCCCTGCATCCCTCAACAAATCCCTCAATACTCCAAGCACACACCCTGCCCCTCTCGGCTCCACATCCTTATTCCTGATTACACAATTCCAATCCCCACCTATTATAGAAACCATTGGTAAACCCCGCATGTAGAAAAGCAAATTATTATTATTATAATCAAAAAGAAGCGCTAAGCCACAAGGGCTATACAGCGCTGCAGGGTAGGGAAGGAAGCGAGGGTATTGGATGGCAGAAGGGAGGAGGGATAATCAGCAGGTTACAGAAAACAGCGGGGCAGGGGATAGGACGGGGGTAGAGGGTAGCAAGAGATTGAAGTAGGAAAAGGGCTGAGGATCAGAAATTTATGAAGTAAGTCAGTTGTTGTCAAAAGTCAATGAGGAGTGTGATGGATGGAAGGTTGGGTCCATCAGGAGAAGAAGGGGAAAGGTTAAAGAGAGAGTAGTGGAGCGTAGGACGACGACAGAGGTAAATTCTAGCGTGCTCGTTGGATTAAAGTGGGCGTCCAACAGAATGTGGCTGACTGATATTGGAGCTTGGCAAATTCTAAAGAGAGGACGCAGGGGGAGCCTCTCCATGAGATATCCATGAGTATGACGGAAGTATGGCCAAATGCGAAGACGGGAGAGAGTAGTCTCCCAACCTCGGCACTGGTCATAAGAAGACGGCCAGTAACTATACTGGGTTTTAATAGATTAAAGTTTGTTCCGACGTAGTGACCAACGTTGTTCCAAGGGGGTTTGTGAAGGTGGGAAGAATTCAGAAAAAGTCCAAAAATGGAAAATACCTCTATAAAAATGGTGGGTCATGTATGCTGACCGCCCCAGCAGTGTCTCCTGTTCATTGCCCTGTACGTCAACATGACCGGGGGACCCAACAAAAAACAATATCTTTATGTTTGGTAAAGATGTGGCATAGCCAAATTTGGGATATGGGGACAAAGGGGGTGAGGTGTATAAATTTTTTTGTATACCCGTAAAGCACTAAGGGAGTCTGAGACAACCACAAATGATGACACAGGCATAGATGCAATACGGATAAGTGCTGAAAGGTGGCATAAAAATTCACATAAAAATACAGCCGAAGATATAAATGCCCTTGTACGACGCGTCCGGAAAACGCTGCGAATCCTACCCCGTCAAAAGACTTAGAGCCATCGTGTACACGGGCAATGGCAAGAATGAGAGTGAAAATGGGCAAAAAAAGAGAGCGGGAAGCGACCGTAGACAGTTGGGGTTTCGAGCAAGGGGGGGAAAGAAAAAACTGAACCTGGAACTTCCCCGGGGGGGAGGGAAAATTGGATCTACTTTTCATAGAAAGGTGGGAGTTAAGAGAAGAAAGAAAAGAGGGGAAAAAAGAGAAGGGAAAGGAGTAAAAAGGGCGGCGAACAAATAAAGAATGTCTACTAATATCATGACCATTCTATAAATAAGATTGCGGGAAATCATGAGAGCGTACAAGTACGCAGGCAATGGGCATCACGGCGATCGGATAAAGGGTGGAATGTTGCTTCTGTATAGAGGGTCTGGACAGGGGAAGAGCGAAAAGCACCAAAGGGATAAACGAATCCTTGGTGATGAATGGGTTAAGGCTAAGGGGAGTAGCAGGGGGATGCCGCTGAAATATCTGGTCACCATAATCAAAGTTTCGATAAAATAAGGGGGGGAAATGTAGGCGGAGGAGGTTCGACGATCATTTTCCCCTGAAAGATGGCAAGGGGGTTTTAAAAAGGTTTAGCCGGCTGTGACAAGTTCCTTTAAAAAAGGTTTGAGGTTTCCAGGATAACCTACGATCAAAGAGGAGGCCCAGAAACTTGACTGTATCACGTTCAGGGATACGGGAGCCATAGAGGTACAAAGGAGATCGGAGATGACAGAGCGTCTAGTGAAAGTAATTTGGTGGGTTTTAGTGCTGGAAAATTTAAACCCACGTGTGGTGGCCCAATTGGAAACACGGTCGACCGCATGTTGGAGAGAAACTGTAATGAGGTGACAGTCAGCGCCTGCACAGGCAATAGCGAAGTCATCAACATAGAGTGATGACCAAATATTTGATGGAAGACTAGAGGCCAAATCATTAATAGCAAGGAGAAAAAGTGTTGTGCTCAGAACACATCCCTGGGGGACACCTTCAGCTTGGATAAAGTCCGGGGAGAGCACATTATTAACCCGAACACAGAAATGCCTGTCAGTTAAAAAGTTCTTAAGGAAGGATGGTAGATTGCCTCGAAGGCCTAAGGAGTGGGCTTGGGCTAAAATATTATACCTCCAAGTTGTGTCATATGCCTTCTCAAGATCAAAAAAATATGGCAATAACTGAGTGGTTATTCGCAAAGGCATTACGAACATACGTATCCAAGCATAGTAAGGGGTCTATGGTAGAACGTCCCTTACGAAAGCCATATTCACGAGTGGAGAGACTGTTGTGTGTCTCTAAATACCACACTAAACGTCTATTTACTAGGCGTTCCATTACTTTGCAAACTGCACTGGTAAGAGCAATGGGACGATAGTGGGAGGTTTCATGTCCCGTAGTGCCTGGTTTGTGGAAAGGGAGAACAATGGCGGATTTCCACAGCTGTGGAAGAACTCCTTGTGACCAAATAAGATTGTAAAGGCGTAATAGGACTGCAAGGGCTGACTGATGTAAATGTTGTAGCATACGAATATGAATGTCGTCGGGCCCAGCTGCCGATCATCGGCAAGCTGAGAGTGTTGCCTCCAGTTCTTGAAGTGTAAAAGGCACATTATACTGTTCTTCTCTGAGAGAAGAAAGTCCAAGGGTGCTAACTCTCTGGCAGACTTTGAGGAAAGAAATGAGGGGCATAGATGGAGTCCCTGAGAAATACGGACCAGATGATTGCCAATTTCATTGGCAACATCTAGTGGGTTTGCTATATCAACACAGGCAACCCGCAGAACAGGAGCTGGGTCAGGAGAATATTTACCACTCAGTTTTCGTACTTTTTTCCAGACTGCACTCATAGAGGAAGCAGAGGTGATGGTGGAGACATAATCTCGCCAGCAAGTGCGTTTAGCGTCACGGACGACACGGCGAGCGATCGCACGCTTCTGTTTAAAATCAAGGAGTCTCTGTGGTTCTATTGTACCGGTACCTGCCCCATGCAGCGCGTTTCAAACGTACTGCACGAGCACAAGCAGGAGACCACCAAGGCACGCATTTCTGAGAATGCCTGCCCGAAGTTTGGGGTATAGAATGAGAAGCTGCAGTTAAAACGGAGGACGAGAAGAGGTGTAAAAGCTCATCGATGGAGGACGAAGAAGGAACCTCTCTAAAAACAGTTAGGTGTGAGTAAAGGTTCCAATTTGCCCGATCAAATTGCCAGCGTGGGATGCGAAGAGGTGGTGATATGAAGGGGAAGTAAGATGATTGAGAAATGATCGCTGTCATGTAAGTCCGGGAGAACAGACCAAGTGAAGTCTAATGCAGTGGAGGAAGAGCAGACTGAGAGATCGATGCAAGAGAGAGTATGAGTCCGAGGATCCAAAGGGGTGTGAGTACCTGTATTTAAAACATGGAGGGGGTGGGGTGGCAAGAAAAGCCTCTAAACTGAATTCCACGGGAATCACAGTGAGACCCCCCCCCAGAGGAAATGGTGGGCATTAAAATCACCAAGTAACAGAATCGGTTGGCGGTAATGACGAAACAAGAAAGGCAATATCCGGAATAGATAATGCCCGAGAAGGAGAGAGATATAAAGAACAGAGCATATACCACCTATGCAAGTGGATACGGGCTGCTGTGTAATGCAGCGAAGTATGAACAAATAGCTGATGGTACGGAATATCAGTGCGTAGAAGAAGGGCACTTTCATTAAAGATCCCATCAGGAAAAGGATCTGAAGAATACAATAAATTATACCCTGAGATGGGAGAGATAACAGCAGTGAAATTTTTTGGGTTCCTGTAAGCAAACACCAACAGGGCAAACTGGGAGAGTAACATCTGAAGCTCACTCGATTACCCCTGAAGCCGCTTTATATTCCCACTGTAATGGGCCCATGATTGCCAATGATAAGATACTTGAAATCCGCAGGTAAGGGTTCCTACGGACTAGAGGGGTTAGAAAAGTCCACATGCGGAGGCAGTGGAAAACGTTCAAGCAGCGAAGGAACGGTGCGCTGTGAGAAAATGAGTTGCGCAGATGGAGGAGAGGAGAGAGAAGGAACAGCGGGTGGAATCAGTGTCCATTGATGGTTTGGTCTCTGCAATATATTCAGAGATTGCTTCAAGTGTTTCGAAATTCAGAGACGTCGTATATGGGAGACAATATTGGAAAATGGTAGGGGGAGGATGAGTAAAAGATTGGACTGTATTGGACTGTACAAGGTAGGGAGGGGCGAAAAGGTTGGGAAGAGAACTGGAGAAGCGTGGAAGGGGAAAGAGAGGCAGAAACCTGGGGAGGTGGCAGAAGAGGACGGGAAACCTGGGAAGGGAACAGGGGAGGAAGGTTACAGTACGAGGAGGAGGTTGATCCTCTACACTTGTAACAGAGCCATCTGAAGAGGGGGAGAAAGAGAACAGGGACCAGAGACAGGGGAGGGTAAATGAGGAGGTGGGAAGTTGGGTAGGAGGTGTTAACGGACCTTTTTTTTTGACTTTTGAGAAGTTGAGGGACGATTGGGAAGGTTGCATACGAGATCTCGTCGTTACTGAGATTTGTGAGACGAGAACACGAAGAAGCGGAGATCAGACCTGAGGCGTTGAAGTAGGGACGTCTGAGCTGAGGACAGCAAGCGATTAGCTACAGGAGTGACTATGGTTAAGGTAAACCACAGAGGGTGGGTTGTAGAAGATGGAGATACCCAGAAGTGGGGGGACGTTTTGAAACACGGGAAATAAAGAACACGTGGGGAGTCTCCCTTTGAGGCAGAGATAGAAACTGCCCATGGCATAAGGGAGTCCTTCTGTCTCTTTGAGGTAACGGGATTTTCCCGCTCGTTTTTAAATAGACTTGGAACAAACGGGGGGGCGCCGAGAGTACGAAGGGTGAGCCTCATGACAGTTTATGGCAAGTGGGGAGATCGAATTTGCAAGGACGTATGAGAATGGTTCATCGGCACCACTAGACTGGGCATTCGGCGATAGATCTGCAATATTTCGCTGGATGGCCAAATCGGCCAACAATTTCTACTCTGTTGTGGTGTTAGGGATCACCTTTCGATTGTAACCGTTGTCGCTGCTATATAAACTGAGGATGGAGTTTCTCGGCTGTCATAAAGTTAATCGAGCCACATTGCTAGGGTATCGTCTCCGCCGCGGGCAGGATGAACGTAAGTGTTCTACCTTGAGGATTGGGTGAGATCTTGCGAGTTCCAGCTGTCAAGAATGTCAGTTGCCACATGCCTGGAAAATTTTGTTGAAACTATGGTAATGGGGCAGACAGAATGACCGGTACCACTACAAGAATTGGAGGGAATGATGTTTTTTTTTCAGTGTGACAGAACAGTTATCGTTATGGGAAAGACGATAGAGAGCTCATGGAAGCCTGGTGACGGTTAGCAATTTCTTGTACGGTGATGATGCACGTTTACTGCTCTTAAGAGCATGAAAAGAAATATCTCTTATCAACATGGCGTAGGAGTGCCTGTGCCAATACTGTGGTCAGATAGATTAGGCAGTAGAGGAAGTCGGTCGTTAAAGTGAGAATTTAGTCATTGTTAGCTCTGAAACTGAGCGGGAAAGGTAGTGAAGGACGTGTCGATCGTTTCTGAGTAGGAACGAGAAGGTGGAGAAAGTATCATCAGCAGGTAATTGTCGTTGCGTTTAGGCGTGGGACAGAGTTGGGTCCGGACGTGGGAACGGGTCGGCGATTTGGAAAATTGACGCACCATAGAGGGTGAGGCCGGAAGCATAGTCAGAGGAGAGCGTAAGGTCCGGATAATCGAAGGAGTCAGTCGAGGCCTCAGTACCTAATGGGTGAGGGAAAACTGACCGGCAAGAGGTAACAGAGGCATGAGTGTGTCTGAAAGAGTGTCCAAGACGACGAGGCGGGGTTGTCAGAACGGGGTGCGGTATCAAGAAGGGGCTCGGGGGTAGGAGGTTCATGGACTAGGGCTGCCACTGGTTAGGTCACTTCTTTCTTTTGTTTTTAAGAAAAAAAAAGAAAGAAAGAAAATAAAAATAAAAATAGAATAAAAAAAGGGGGGACCGGGGAGGATGTTCCTAGGAGGATATGAAAAGGGCAGAAATCTCCCTCCATGCCCAAGAGGACTCCGTACCCAAGTAGCGCCAGATGCAGCATGGAACCCGTGCCATACCTACCCATCATGCTTGTAAAATAACAATCAAGGATAGTAACCTACATCTGCCGTGTTACCTCGGTGGACAAAAGAGAGGAGCGGCCGGATATCCTGCCAATCAAAAGATACCCCTTCGGCCACCCACCCCCGCAATCCGAAAGGTGGCTTCAGAGATACACCCGTCGCACGAAAGACACCCCAAAACTACTCAGGATTACGGAGAGGGATCGGGACATCCCTCAGGCGATCCAGGATTCCCGGCATAACTACGGCACCGCCAAGAACCTCAACGGAATGGGATGGGACCCCGGTTTCCTTTTTTCCCCTTACCTAGGACCTAGCGCAGCCTGTGGGAAAATCCAAAGGCCGAAAAAAAGGAAGGGCACAAAAGGGAGGGGTTGGGGAGGAGGAGGAGGATGGAAAAAAAGGGGAGGATGGGGAGGATGTGTTAGGGGAGGGGGAGATTGGGGGGTAATTTGGTTCGGTCTGAAGGAAGAAGATCGACAGGTCTAATTCCTCAGACCAGAGCCTCTTCACCACGCCCCAAGGAGCCCCCTTGAAAGAGTAGAAAAGCAAAACCTCCCTTACAAAAATTCACCTTTACCCGTATGTTTCTCATCTGCCGGCATATTATCCCCAGGAAAACCATTTTCTCTAAATCTCACACCATATCCCTTCCACCCTCACCACCTCCCTCCCTCCTCTTCCCACTTGAGCCCAGTGGAATGGGCTGGACTCCTCACTGCCACTGCCACCCCGCCCTTTTAAGTTCCCTGAATACCATAATACATCCTAAAACCTTTTCCAGACCTCCTCAACTCTCTGCCCATACTTGAAATTGTGTTTTTTTGAATAAAACCACACATCAATGTTTAAACGCCGCAAAAACATCCTCCAACCATACTCGTTACTGTCCAGCTCTAAGGCAATTCACGTTTATCGTTAGACACTTAAAGATTCAGAAAGGGTGGCCTTTCCTCTATGTCTCTGTGTCCTGTCTGTTCACTTTTTTGCTGCTTCTGTCTTTTCCCGCTGCACTCTTTCCCGACTGTACCCAACTCCCCCCCTTGTGCACTACTCTTCCCCTTCTTAATCTCTCCTGCCCACGTCTTCTTCCCTGTACGCTGAGCTGGGTGTTTTTAACCTCCTCATCCGTCGAGGCCTCCAGCCCTTCTTTCTAGATGTGGCCATCAGTTTCCATATCAGTATTTCCATTGCCCTTTGTGCACCTCAGCTTCCACCTGTAGCAACTGGCAAACATGCAGGCTCTGACCCCAGAGGCTCTGGAATCTGCTCAATCAAGTCCTTCTTCTACCATCAGAATCTCCTGTCTGTAGCTGGGTTCTCCTCCGCAGCACGTCCAGGAACGGACTTAATCATCTCCTGTAGGGGCGTAGAGACCCTGTGGATCACCAGTCTCTCCCACCCCCAACAGGCTGGCTGCCATCTCCCGGGCCCGTTTGCGGAGGGAGCATTCCGAAGGCGATGGTAGTGTCACACAATTCTCTACACGCCCTCAACTTCGTCCGCCAATTACCTTTGCCTGCTGCACTCAAAGTCTTTCGGCAGAGGTTTCCGCCTGAGACTCTGTGACTACTTGCCGTTCCCAAGGCCGCGGCGCCTGCTTGCTTTACCATTACGGCCGCCATGTGGTCAAAAGCACCGCACAGGCGACACGTCTTTCGTTGTCCGCGTTAGGTCACGTACAGCTGTGTCATAAAATCCTCCAGGACAACATACGATGGAAAATAGGTCTTTCTTTAAAGACATCTTGACGGTGTAAGATCTAGCCGGCAACCCTTCATAGATTCCCTCCGTCCATCTACCTCACCATATCTTTGAAATGTCTCTCTGATATCTACATCAGTCTGCCTCGAAGGAACGTTGCGGATTCCTCACCCAGTGTGTGTATTTTGAGGCATCCGCAGGCGTACCTCCAGACCAGATGATACGGTGATGTTCTTCTCCTGGTTACTGAGTCACCGTCCTTTCATATGCCTCCACTGGCAGAAAACTTTATGAAGATTCGTAGATGATCCATTTAAGATGCTATTCCGTCCCACTGTGTAATTCTTCAACTTCACAATGCCAACGTGTCCCGTATAATCGTGGTAATAAAACAGGGGCATTCGTAGGGTAAATTGCCCCTTTAAACAAGGTCAACACACACGGTGTTGCTCCTCCTGGGGTAGCGGGGCAGCCATCTTGATAAAAACGGGAAGTTGCGACCAAGAAAGCGGGAGCTGTTTGCGCAGTGCGTCCCTCAGCCCAAAAGCGAAGAGACAATGATCTCTTAAAACTCGGAATTGATAATTTACTACAATTATCCTTCTTTTTTTTTTTCTTTTTTTTCAAATTCCTTCTGCCTGAACACAAAAAGGA
This sequence comes from Cherax quadricarinatus, assembly GCF_026875155.1. Classification (NCBI taxonomy): domain Eukaryota; kingdom Metazoa; phylum Arthropoda; class Malacostraca; order Decapoda; family Parastacidae; genus Cherax; species Cherax quadricarinatus. The sequence continues at coordinate 11,563 of NW_026486052.1, read as the reverse complement.
ATATAGAATAAAATGGCCCACAAAAATTTTAAAAAACCTCATAAAAACCCCCCCACACTAACACACATGTCTTTTGATACATCCCTCTCTTTTGAGAACGTTAAAAATTTTTTCCAATAAATTTGCTTGCCAAAAAAAAACATTGAACCCTTGTTATAATAGTTTTGTAATGCAAGAAGCATTACACCATTACTAATTATACCATTTACCTAAGCCTATTTTTCCTACTAAATAGTTATCGAACAAACAAAAAATTTTACCAAAAACCCCTAACTATTCTAAATCATTTTGTACATATTTACAACGAATAAAAACAATAAAAAGGGAAAACCCACTCTTTTTATTCTAAAATTTTTTTGACTGATTTCCCCACATGTGGGGAAACAAAGGAATTTTAATATTAAAATACTGACATTTTAACACTTCACATCCCCCTTATTATAAGAACCTCCATTAACCAAAATTTAAAATCACCGTATTAAAATCCCAAAAGTAAGAAATTTTTTCCCTTAACAAATCTTAGCAATATTTATCTATTTCCTCCATCGATAAATACATTAAAAAAAAAAAAAAAAAAAAAAAAACCTTAAAATATCAAAAAATACCCATTTTCTAATTTAGACCATTTAATTGTCTTTACATAAGAAAAAACCTGTTATTAAAATGAAAATAAAGACTTTTTACCTTTTCAATTGAATCAAAATCATTAAAGACACTATTAAAATATTTGAATCTCTTGAAAATTTTCCATCAAAAGTCCTTGAAATGATTTTTACACGAAAAATAATAATATGCAATCGTAGTGCAACACCTTCCAAATGAAACTTGCATAGTACCTGAAACCCTCGGGCAATAACCCAATTGCTCCAAGATATCAAAACTCAATTATACATCCATATAAACAGCTCTACCATGCTCACACCCATTCCTAGGAAAATAGATCCCGTTGGTGTCCCCTTACCCCTTGTGTCAAATCCCATAAATCCTCTTAATGTGAAATTTCGATAACCCCACTAAAATAACCTCCCATTCACCACATATTCCTACACTGTGTCCTATAAAAAGTTCTGCTGAACCGGCATTATTCATGCCCGCCACGTTCCGCTCTCCCTCATAGCCCCATCATTATATATATAATCCGAATCTTATACCCAATCGCATTCACAACCCTTTTATTTCACCCCATTATAACTAAAACTTAAAACCCTCAAGACCTGCAAACCCCCTCCCCACACTAACCTTTAAACCTTACCATTTCCCAACCCGTTATTAAGTTCAATACAATCGCAAAAATACACCGTTATGATATATATTCGCCAATCCTCCACAATCCTTAGCAATCCCCATCCTCTCGAGTATTCTCTTAGAGAATAAAAAACCATTCCCTGACGGCCAATTCCATGTAAAAATCTATACATAACTTCTCTGACATAAAGGTTTTAAACGCAATCTGTTTAAAACGCCCCCAAAGATTACGCCATCCATTACATCGGAGTAAACTCCTTCTAACCTGCGCTACCACAGCCTTACCATCTACCCATCAAGATTTCTCAATTTAATTTGTGAAGGATCCTCACGATTAGAAGATTGAACTCCTACACCCCCGCCCCACCTGACCGTCGCATATCACTGAGGTAATCTCTATGAATACCGTCTTCCTTTCTGCCCCCCCTCCTTCCCGCATATACACTAATGATTTAAAAAATACATACTGTATAATCCGCTGATTTTCGACATCTATAAGACCCAGGCCCTCCACCCGGCCAACCGGAGTGTGGCAACTGCTCTACTTAACCATTCTCAACCTGATCCCCGATATAGAAATCTAAAAACAACTATTTTTGAACCTTTTTAACTCACAACGAAGTAATCGGAAAATATAACGTAACTGGGCAATATGTTTACTAAATGAATAGAACAATCGTTGTAATCCCACCGTTGTTGCCAAACATAAATGTATGCAATCTCAGAACACAAACACCGTACGCACGGAATTTATTTGTTGTGCTAATTAAATCAGTTATACATAAACGATCCCACATAACTTTATAGGTCCACCCTTTCCCACCTTTTACAGCAAACCATTTCTGTCCTCAACGTGGACCCTTTTCAAGATTCATATACTTTTGTTTTCCCCGTATGTAATCGTCATGCCAGAAAAAAAGCCTTTCCAAAAACGATCACTAACTTTTCTAGCCCGAAGCAAATCATTTTTCTGCTCAGCCAAAATCGTCGTATCGTCGACATATCCAACAATGCCCGCTTCCCCCACCCTTAGCATTACCCATCCCATTTTGCTTTTCTATAAAACCCTTATCCTCTATCCTTATCGTCGACCCATACCTCCCAAACCACCTGCACACGCAAGGTTGCCCTATCTCCTGATACATTAAATTGGCCCATATATTCATTTCCTGCCCTCAAAACCCCTGCCATTTATGATCTTGCCATAACGTCTCACCGTTCCACACTATCATTAACGCCTCCCAATCTATTATGCATTCACCCCCCATTCCCAATCATACTCTTTCTACATAAAACTTCTAATCATGACCGTGACCATCATACATATACCTGCCCGCAACCCCATAGTGTCCCTATTCAGGTCCACGATTTGCCCAGGACTTTTCTATTCTGTTAAGACCAAGATCCTTCCAAACATTTTATATTCCGGCCACAATAATAACGAGATAATGCTACGAATAATTTTTAACCTGTTAATGCTCAACCTTCAAATGAACTAGGACGACCACAAGCCAAACCTTTGTTTTCCCCTACAACTCCCCATCCCCGCTTTCATTATATTGAGATCACCGTATACCAAAAACCCTTATAAAAACTTCCAATTTTGAAGATAAAAGTACCCAGGGCAACCCATCAATTCCTGGCGCCTGACTAATTATGCGCCCATAAAAAGCCTCCCAAGTCTCACACACCCGTTAATCCGGGCCCTACCAACATCAAAACGATCATGCTCCTCCAGCTCACAACGCACAAACCTACCGATTGACTGCAATGCAATTTCACTTATTCCAACACTTTGGTTTTCAATTAACCAAAGCATCAATATACCCACTCATACCCTCCGTCGTCGTCAACACCTGATTCACTCTATACCCCTGCATACCTACCTGAACATTCAACCCCATTAACTCCATTGCCTTGCGACGTCTGTGTTGATTCCTCAACACACGCCGACGGCCGATCTCCCCACAAAACCTCTTCGATTCCACCCTTAAGCCTTTCCCCATCAAACCTTTTGTTTTGTAAATTTCTTAGTTGCTCCTTAATTCTTTCAATTTCTATAACAGGATAATTAGCATTCGCTTGTACATAGCAGTCGCGCAACTGCCCCTCTAAATATCGTAACTGTAACTGATTATATCTCACCCCTTGACTAATATAATATTCCTTAATTCGCTTTTTTGGATATCGTTTCCCACCAATTAACCAAAGCCACATCTCCAGGTGCTTCAACCACAAGGCGTTCCCACATATGCCCAAAAGGCAAACGACTTTCCTCTCTCTTCAATAACTTTACATTCAATTTCCAAAATGACAGACCCCTCCTAGGCACACCCTCAATATCTACATCCATTACAACTCCTCTATGATCTGAAAAAACTACATTTATCACATTCACTCTCCGCACTGTAACCGCACTAGACACGTACATTCTATCCAATCTCGCCGCATAATCTCGTCTAATGAAAGTATGCTCCACCATGCCACCCCCCCCACACACATCCATTAAACCCACACTCGTCAATAAATCTCCCAGGAACCCCAAGCAACAACCAGCTCCTCGAGGCTCCACATCTTTTCGTCGTATTACACAATTCCAGTCGTCCCCTATTATCGCTACATTTGGTAAACTACGTAGATAATATACTAATACATCTTGTACAAAATGAGTTTTAAGTCGTACATCTCCCTCGGCCGGCCCATATACACATACAAAACTTATGTGTGCTCTACCCCATAAACCATCCACCCTAATCACTCTCCCCTCCCCCCTTTTACTATGCCGTAAATACAAACGGGCTATTTTCCTTTACCAGAATGGCGACGCCCCCTTTTAACCTCGTCGCATATTCTAACTCATATCCAATTCTGTAATTGTATTCTTGGAGAAATACCACATCCACATCTAGACACACCAAAAATTCATTAAACCACTTTCGCTTCCGCTCAGATCTCAAACCGTTAATATTTATTGTCAAAACCTTAAAGTCAATTAATGGGATTTTCCTTTCGTTCTAGGTATAGACTTTTCACTTATACATTTTACAACACCTCTATCCCTCCCCCCTTTTTTGGGAACCACCTTGATAAACTCTTGTTTCGTGGATTCACTGTTCCCTTTCCTCTGTACATCCGCCCAAGACTTTTTTCCTGGCCTTTGGGCAGGAGTAAGTACGTCGTCTGAGTCCGATGGGGTCGCAGTTCGCTTTCGCGTCCTACCCTCCACCTGCATTGGGATTTCTTTAGTACTATCGTGATGCACCTCCACTTCTGCTACATTCACCATCATACCATGCGACACACTAGACTCAATGCTTTCATCCGTCGCCTCACCATGATGCTCAACCGATCCCAAAATTGCACCTGGATCCTCCACACGGTTGACGATCGACTCGTCTAATAAAACATCCAGTGCCTTCACTAAAGACGCCGCTACATCCTCTTCCCCCATAGTGGGCAGAGTCTCTTCAAATACTTTATTTATGTCCAGTGACGGTGATTCTTCTCGCTGTATTGCATCCTCCAAAGCATTCTCCTGTGCTTTTCCTACCTCATCACTCCAAGATGACCGTTGATAAATTAGACACATGTGCAACTCTTGGGTATCTTTATTGAGGAAACGTTTCGCCACACAGTGGCTTCATCAGTCCATACGTAGGAGAAACTTGAAGAACAGGAGGAGAATGAGGTAATCAGTCCCTCAACCTTGAGTCGATGTGTTCAGTCCATCAATCTTGATAGACTGAGCACATCGACTCAAGGTTGAGGGACTGATTACCTCATTCTCCTCCTGTTCTTCAAGTTTCTCCTACGTATGGACTGATGAAGCTACTGTGTGGCGAAACGTTTCCTCAATAAAGATACCCAAGAGTTGCACATGTGTCTAATTTATCAACATGTCGGTTCTCTGAACCATTCATCTACAAGATGACCGTTGTCGAGACAGGTTAGCATAAGACTGCTCTCGTCCCTCGCCTTCCTGGACCTCTTCCGATTGTCGCTGTTGCGATAGTTGGAGATTCCCACGACGCTTACCACACTGTGCCGCTATGTAGTCATACGACCCACACAGCCGACACGTACGACGTTGCCCCGCATATGTTACATATACTTGAGTTCGAAATGCTTGCAACATAATATAGGATGGTATGGGATGGCGTAAGGTCATTTTGACTGAATATGTTCCCTCCAAACTTCCAGCATAAGGTCCAGCGGCCCACCGACCTGCAGAGGCCATATGAACTGTACCATAATTACGTAGTTCATCTTTTATAACAAAATCAGTCGCCTCAAAAGGCACATTCCTGATTTTTACCCATGTGTAATGTCGTGATACATCATGAAGACGTACTGATACAGCTGAATTGACGGCTATAATGGTCTCTTGATACTTATCAACCACCGCTTCGTAGACATTTGCTGACGTCATTTTAATGAAGATCCGTGCCGTCCCATTAAGTGCTACACCACATATCTCTTCATTTGCGATACCGTATGTATCACGGATAATCGCCGGTAGTAACAAATCCATCGTGGCTCCCGTGATAGCTCCACGGGTCAACTCAACGCAGACAGTGTTGATGCGCCTGCTGCTATGCAGCGCCATGTTGGAAAATAAAGTTTTCACCAGCTAACGCCAGGGGTAGCAGCTCAAACAGGTAAACTGCGCATTAGCCAACTCAATCAGGAGCGTCTGCGCAGCCTGTCCGCACGGCCCAATAGCCATGCGAACAATGCTGTGTTCAGAAAACTGTTATATTGATAGCTCTCTTCGTTACCCCAGTCAACATATGATAAGTGTTCTCTAAGCCATCGTAATCTGCTAAGCGAAAATCTGGGACTGTTACTGAGTTATCCCTACTATCATATTTCCATTCAATGCTAAATGTAATCGATTTGTCGTCGCTAGCACCAAGTTCCTCTGAAACTTCTAAATTATTAACAAGGGATTCATTGTTTACCAGAACTAGGTCAAGCAGGTTCTTACCCCTTGTAGGTTCTGTCACAAACTGCTTCAAAAAACAATCCTGAACTACTTCTAAGAAGTCATATGATTCTAAATTCGCAGTCAAGAAATTCCAATCAATATGACTAAAGTTAAAGTCTCCTTGAATTACTACCTTATCGTGCCTTGTGGCCCTAACAATTTCCTCCCATAGTAGTCTCCCCCTGGTCCCTACCTAAGTTTGGGGGACGGTATATCACACCTAAAATTAATTTTTCATGCCCCTCTGAAAATTCTATCCAAATAGACTCTGTATGTGTTACTTCAGACTTAATACCCGTTTTTATGCAACAGTTCAAGCGATCTCGGACATACAATGCCACCCTAACCCCCCTTCCCGACACTTCTATCTACTTGGAACAATTTAAAACCCTGAATGTGACATTCCGCAGGCATGTCCCGACCTTTTAAATTAAACCACGTCTCAGTTAAGGCAAAAACATCAATGTTCCCCTGCACTAGCAACTAATCTCAACTCGTCCATCTTATTCCTAGCACTACGGCTATTTGTGTAATATATATTTAAAGACCCCCTCTCTCTTTACCCTTCCTGCTCCTTTCTGTTATTCCGCTAAAACCTATTACTGTCCTTGTCAATTAGTTCCCACTGGCTTTCCAAAAACCACCTCATTTTGCCTATTACTATTTTTCTCCTAGTACTCATATTACTACACTGCGACTTCACTGTTTTCCCCCCAAAACCCAAAACCACTAACTATTCCTAGTTTAAAGACCTAACAGCTCCCTCCACTGCGTTGGCCAGTGCTCCCCACCCCCACCACCTAGATAAGTGAACCTCATCCCTGGCATACATGTTATTTCTGCTATAGAAGATTTCCCAGTTGTCAATGAATGTTACCGCATTATCCTTACAGTATTTGTCCAGCCAGCAATTGACACATTCATTTCCAACTCCTCTCCTTGGCAAAATGCCACATATGACAGGTTTCCCCCACCCTTCCTCCTAATTTTTTTTATATTTTTATTTAAAACTCAGGTACAAAATATATGGGTATATAATCAATATTAACAAGATACAGCAGTGAACAATAATCAACTGTGACTACACAATACTGAAGAGAAGAAGGGACATATATAATGACAGAACTGGCTGCTGCACTCAAATCAAACACAGCTTGTACGTACTGTGCTTCACATAAAGAGGTGTTCATATAAAAAACGATAGAACCTACCCAGTAATGCTTACACCGCCCCTCAATGAAAACGTGCCACTTTCACCTTAGATACACAGTGACAAATCTCTTATACTTATACATTTGTAAAAGCTTAAAAAATTCAATGACAAAATATATAAACACAATCCAGCCACTAAACGGCTGAAAACTGTAATACAAGGAATGTCTGAACCTGATGGCTCACATCCACCAAAGAACACAATCCACCCTACCCTCATATACCCTATGGTAAAAAATTAATATCGGCATGGTGGGGGGTTTAATACACTACCGCTGACACTTCAACCCCCCCCCCCACATCCTAGTAACTGTGTCTGCCCTCACCACTTCATAACCACCAACGTCATTGATGGTAATTAGCGTCTTATAATATATCCACCCTAAAAAACAAAACGCACACCCAAAAACCTACCACAATAATCAATCAAATTACACAATAATCCCTCCAGCATAACAGATTATTACACTGTTACTGCGATAATCTCTACATCACATCCAACAGAGAATGACAACCTTTGACATCTAAAATAATAAGACATGTGTATCACATGGACCTGTTTAATTTGAGAGATTAATAAACTCCTACCCCCCACCCAAGTGAAAAACTGTCCCGTTTCACCTGGCTATACACACGATCAAAACTCATTACTATGAACATATAAAAAGAAAAATGTGAAAAAACATCTGTAACACAATATAAGCATAAACAACCCCAGTCAAGATCTTACATTATATACTAAATACAAAACAAACCCACTAGTTTACAAAACAGGTATGAAACCTCAATTTATTATGACACGTTACATTGCTTCATATTTAGGTAGACCATTATAATTACCGGATCAAATATGCTTATATACTATCATGCATATGTACATTCCTTTACAAAACATGAAGGAATCCTTAAATAAATATAAATCATCGGTGTTCACAATAACACCAAGACACATTCACATTGAATATCGCATTGAATCATTGTCCTCAACCACCTTTCCTCACACAATTCCACACACACTCACCCAACTACCTCTGCAACACACACAACCCCCCCCCCCCTGGCAGGCCAGCCCTTCAATGCCCCTGACCGCTTATAAAGACCATAAAACCTTCCAAAGAAAGTCCCTGTAGCCCTCCGAGAAATCCCTCTCCCACTCCAACCAATATATTTCCCTGTTCGACACTTAGATCTATCAAAAGGCTGCTGCTATGGCCAACCTACGTACCTTTTTGACCCCTCTTATTGCCCATGAAAATACACAAAATCAACCACAAGTAAGCCACTGCCCTTTGAACCTTTTACCCCAACCCCCACTACATCTAAAACTGAGCGCTTCACAAAACCAACCGACACCCCTTTCCCCCCTACATTATCGATGTACTTTCCCTAACCATACCCGCACAACCCCTAGGCTTTCACAAAAATAAACACATAAAAGCTGATTCAACTACCCCACAAAACCTGACACTCCCCACCCTCTCCCCTTATTCGCCTATTTCGTAAACAACCCCCAGACGGCAATATTCCGGAAAAACCTATACATTACCTCCACACGCGTGGCCGGATGGCGTAACCCTTTAAATCGACACCCAATGTCTTCCATGCTGCAATCGGGTACTTCCTTCCGTTGCCACTACCACCCTCGGCCATAACTACCTCTCCATGGACCCCCACCCGCATGTTACTCGGCTCTCTGAGACCAACATCAATAGACGCAACAACTCTCACCATCTCTCAAATCTTGTCCACTTTCCACCATCTCCCAACCCTCCAAACCTATCCCGAAGAAGCCCTTAGCACCCATGTTTCACATATACACAACCTTCACCCTCTTCCAAATGATATAATCCCCAGCCCTGGTACATCGAGACATTGTACTCGGCCATTGCTTGGCTGCAAGCGAACTCTACATGCCACCTGTATCGATAAAAACTTTGTTGCAGTATGCCCATCATTCGTTGATGGAGAACTCTCATTGGGATTCCTGAGTTCTGCGTTTTAGACAACCGTTACCATCATGTCTCCACTTTGTAAGGTCTTTTGTAGAATATATGAACCTTGAAGTACACAGGTTCTAGCTGGAACTGGACATTCAAAGAGAGTGTGATGGGTGGATTGACATGCTGTTTATATGCACTTTGGTAAAAACACCAGAATCAGTGACCAAGTAGGGCAATGATGATGTGGCCTTGACATCACTGTAGGACAGTGGAAAAAACTTTCAAGGATAACCATTCCACATTCTTACGATGTCAGTTGCCACATTCGTTCTAAGGTTCCTTCTTGACATTAATGTGCCACCATTCGATAATGAAAGACTGTCAGAATGACCTTCATACCAACTTTCGTACTGTTTCCTCTTCCCGGATTTCAACTCCTTTACACTGGTATGAGACTTGACAAAAGTTGTTAATCTATTTCTGAGTCGTTTAGAGTAATGGTTTATGCGACTCCTCTTTTAGCCACATACATTTGTATAGGGATCTGCACCCATCATTTAGTTCAACAGACCTTTTGGTAAGTAACTATTGTCACCAACACACACGACAGTTTTGTATCTCAGTTTCTTTCTATGTGACTCTGCCATATCCAAGTATTGCATGCATCAACATCCATCTTTTCCAGAACTTCCTGTGAAATTTTTGTAGCATTTACTTTTATGTTCCTCTTTGAATTGTTCATACCTTTTTCTTTCAGAATTTTTCTTGTTCATGAAACGAAGATCGAAATACACAAGAAAACAAAATTTGCACATTATATTTATATTCAACTACCATCCGTCAACAGCATCAATTGTGTCACCAATGCCATATTTGAATGCTGGACCCTTGTGTACAAGTTCATCATAATGTTAACATCAATATCAAGAACTCCACTTTGGTCATGTTTACACTGCCTACTTTGGCGTTATTCCTGGGTAACATTTTCCCTAGACTCTGTATGTATCTGCTGCATGACCTCCAATGGATTATTTGTAAACAGTGACGTATATTTTATTAAATGTCTGCGATAGTCCATAAAAGGCAAATACACACAGCATTTCTACGAATGAAGGATGTATGTCCACCACCTGCAAGCACTTCAGCATATACCACCCTACCAGTTGCAGCATTCAGTGTCTGTACCAACTGGGTTTTTCCAACACTACATCTTACACTCAGTACAGTTTGCACTAACAAGTGTCTCTAGGTGATGTGATCAAAGTAAAAGTGACTTTATTACTAAAACATTCTTGACAAATCATGCACTTCTTAATAGCCTCAAAATTACAACGTTCCGTCAATACCATATGCTTTTCCTCTATAACAGGATTTAATGTCTGCAATAAGGACACTCCCTTGTAGCACTGATATATCATGTACACTATCACTTTCAACAAATATTTCACCATCTTCAGCTGTAGATGTGCTGGGGTTAGCTGAGCTGGTGACAGCTGAGACGGGGTCAGCTGAGCTGTGGTCAGCTGAGATGGTGACAGCTGAGCTGGGACAGTGGTGGCCACATCTGGGGTGGCCATGTCTAGGGTGGCCGCAGGAAATATGGTCATTTGTGGTGAGGTTGTCACATATGTAACCACAGGTGTGGTCAAGATAGATGTATATATGGGTGAAGGCGTGGTCACTGTGGCCACAGATGAGTCACCTAGTTAACGCTTCATTCCTCTAGGTCTGCCACGGCCACGTGGGGTGGCCACATCTGGGATGGCCACGGTGCTGCTGCCGGCATCTGGGGTGGTCACGGTGATGCTGCCAGCATCTGGGGTGGTCACGGTGATGCTGCCAGCATCTGGGGTGGCCACGGTGAAGCTGCCAGCATCTGGGTGGCCACGGTGAAGCTACCAGCATCTGGGTGGCCACGGTGATGCTGCCAGCATCTGGGGTGGCCACGGTGAAGCTGCCAGCATCTGGGGTGGCCACGGTGAAGCTGCCAGCATCTGGGGTGGCCACGGTGATGCTGCCAGCATCTGGGGTGGCCACGGTGATGCTGCCAGCATCTGGGGTGGCCACGGTGATGCTGCCAGCATCTGGGTGGCCACGGTGATGCTGCCAGCATTGTACGCTCGTGTGCACTGTCCTGGGCGTGCGCCCTCGGTTGTGGGTGGCGCCGGGGTTTTGGGGG
>NW_026486041.1:0-35294 GCF_026875155.1 Cherax quadricarinatus | reverse complement strand
TGTCCGCAGGGATACACCCCCAGCCAACCCCCCCATTACAATAAACTAATAAATATACGTTTATCGCCCACTGTTGTAAGGTGATGCCCCCCCAGCCCGAAAAAAACTCCAAAACCCTTTTTTACCCCTTCGCCACCACCACCTCCAATTTCCCAACCTCCCTAGCCTCCCACACACTGTCATGTATATAACTCCACAAATTTTAGCCTAGCCACCCTTCCCACCCAAACCCCAACCCCAAGCCCCCCCCCCCCAGGCACCCCCCTCCAGAAACTTGATTTTGCTCTGTTCACCCCCGTCCAGATGCCCCCCCAAAAAGCCCAACAAATTTTCCCCACCATACGAAAATCCCTCCACCCCCCGCTATCAGAACAGGGGGGGTTATCTTTCCACATCCCCACCCCCATCTATCCACCCATCCTTCCCCCCCATTTAAAATCCCCCCCCCCCAACGGCCCATAAAATGGATGCTGCAAAACGGGCAAACAAATTTTTAGACAGGGGACCCCCTTTCAAAACCCCTCTCCTCCTTACGGGCCCTTTCCCTCAACGCCTTTAAATTTTTGTACCCGCCCCATTGCAGATGAATACATTGTATCAACCCCCCTCACCACCCCCATGCCAAAACCGAAAATGCAACAAACAAGCCCTCAGAAAGTTTCTACCCCACAGAGTAAATGTGCATTTTCTCAATCAATACCCAAAAGCCCCCCCCCCCGTTGAAACCCCCCCCCAAAAAAATCCCAAAATGGGGGCCATGCCCATTTTCTCATACTTTCCCCCGGGAATCCCCATTTTCCCCCCTTTTTAAAAACCCCCAAACCTAACACCTTCTTATCATTTTGCCATATTTTGCGAAAACCCGTAGCCGGCACCCCATTAGCGAAATAGCTCTGTACTCACTAAATACCTTCCCTTTTCCTTTTGTGTACTAATACGCCCTACACCCGTTTGCTGAATCTGTCCTAACGCCCTCCCATCGCATCCAATTCATGACCCCCCCCCCCAACATTTACTTAATGTGCTCCCATTAAATTTCTAAAAAACATTTAAAATTTTCCCATCTATACCGGGGTGCCTTGCCAGTACTCATGTTGAACACAGCCCCCCTCAACTTCCCCCCAATTCAATCCACCTCCCACCCCATGCCCCCCTTTCTCCACATAAACCCCTAAACCCCCTCCCCCCCCCGACACCCCCCAATACATGGGGGGCCCCCCTTTCCCCCCTTCCCCCCCAACTTTTTTTTAGAACCAAAAATCAGAAAAATTTTACTCATCCTTCTGTAGAAATTCATACCTTTTCCCTTATGTTTCCCCCCCATACCCCCTCACTTACCTCCAAGTTTAAAAATAAAACCCTTTCTCCCTTTAAACCCTAAAACCTCTAAAAACAATTTTCCCAAAAGGTTTTTCCCACCCCCACAGCACAGCCCCAAATTCCCCCCCTTACATGTCCCCATCAAATCAAACCATTATGTAACTCTGCCAACCTGCCCCGAAACCAGTTTCCGTACGGTCGCCCCCCCCCCCCTTCTTCAAAACACCCTTTTAAACCAAATTTTCCCCAAATAATTTTGCAACCCATACCTCCACCCTGCCTCCCTTCCCCTTTCCCCTTTTCCTTTTATAAAAACCTTTTAAAACCCGGGCCCCCTTAGCTTCCCTTTTCCCACCATTCTAAAGACACACGCCCCACCCTCAGAATCCCAAAAATTTTTTCCCCATTTTCCCCCAAAAGCCAACTCACCCCCCACACTCCTCACGGTCGGCATTTTTTTTCCCAAAAAACCCCGATTGCATCCAAAACCCTTTACCCCCCAATCAAGATCTGCCATAACTGCCCTATGACCCGAAAACCCCGCTTTCAAAAGTCCTGACTCAAAACACGAAACCCAGTTTCCCCGTTGAAATAAACCCTATCAAACCCTTGCAGCTAACCCCGTTTTGCCCAAACGTTTTCCCAAACCCCCCCCAACCACCCCCCCCCACAACACCCCAAAACCCCCACATCCCCAAAAGACATTGCAAAACCTTTCCCAACATACCCCTCCCCCCCCTGGGGCCCACATCCCCACCCCAAAAAACCCCAATTTCAATCCCCCCCTATGACAGTGGCTAAATAGTACTCAAAAAACCCTTCACAAAGTTCTCCTTGACTCTTCCCTTCCCCCATCCACCGGCATATACACTCCTAAAAACAAACCCCTTTTGCCCCCCTTTTTCCCCCCCCCACACAAACCCCCCCCCCCTCCTCCCCCCCCCAAAAATACGCAAGGGACGGGTTTCCCTTTTACAGCCACAGAAACCCCACCTTTCAACCCAACGAGCCACCACATACAACTTATATCCTTTCAAAACAACTCAAAACCCAAAACTTATAATTGTGCCCCCCCTGAATAAACATATATCTACATTAAACTCCTTAAAACCCCTTCCACCCACACTCTTTTAAAACCTCGGCTCTCAGGCCATTAACATTGTTTCGTTACAACCTTAAATTATACCGAAAAGGGCAGCTTTGCCCCACTGCCTTGGAATGGCACCTGTGTCCCCTGGCTGCTGACTAGAGCCCCGTTTGTCACCCGTCTGTCCAGCCCCCCCAACCCCCCCCTTGCCCTTTTAAACCCCTTTCAGTATTTTTCAAAACCCGCTACCCCACTCCCCCAAGGAGGCCCAAAACCTGGGCTTCCAAGACTTCTTCCGGGTCTTTTCCCGGGCGTTAAGACATCATCCATATCAGACGTCCCCCTGTTCTCTTTTGGGGGAATCTCCCGTGTCCACAGAAACCTTTTTCTTCCATCATGCTCTGGGGCACCTCAGCCACACCGTGTGTTTCCCCCACCATTGCGCACGGTTTTTTCCCACACCCGATGAGTCTGTAGTCTCCCCCCCAATGAGCGTCCATGCTGCTCATCATCCAGACCCCCCCTCCACCTCACCGGGAAGGTATTAAAAACCCTCATCCAGCATCCATCCTTTCATTACAGGCGGACCGTCATTGCCCCCGTCGTCGGGCCGCCAGGCCCCCTCCCCACAGGTAACATAGCACATGAGTCCATCCCACCTCTGCTTTTTTTCCACTTCCCACTCCAACTCACGATGCCTGCCTTTTTGGCCCCATCTGTCTCCCCGGCCCCCACAGGGCACAACTGTTTATCCGCCGGTGGGTTGGGATCGTTCCCTCCCGACCCGGTTTTCTATGGCATTTTTGGGGTGCCATATGGGCAAATTATCGCACAGCCTACATGCCTTCTCTGTCCAGATATTTCACGTATAACCCCAGCGTTCAAACTCTTCCCCAAAAAAACATACAAATTTTTGATTTCTTTTAAAGTCATCTTCCCAAATTTAAGGGAACCCCCCGGGCATCCCCCTATAAGGCCCCCTCCTTTCCACATTCCCAATTTTCCCCCGAAAGAATTTTTCCAAAAAACGACGAAATAAACCCCTACCCCATTTTACTCAAAAGCTTCAAAAAGGGGACCTTTCCCGACTTTTACATATGTCACATGGTTGGGTACCTCAGTAGACATCCTCCACTTTCTGTATTTACGGGCCCTCCTCTTCCGGGTACTTTTCAAATATGCTTTTGTAAAATCCAGCATTTATGAAATTTTATAAAAATCCTCGTAACTAAAGTTAACCGCCCACCATAAAGCCTTCATTGGTACCCCCAAAAACCCACCCAAAAAAAAATAATCGTTGGGAAGGGAGCACCCCGCATTGTAGAACTGCTTTGGGACCCACCAGTTCCCCACGACAGAAAAAACACGCCCACCAAGTCTATCTGCCAAATTTTAAATTTTAAAATAAGTTTAAACCTTCTTACAGTATTTAAATTTCCTTTGAACTTGTGAGTTCATTACCTTTGTAACTTGTGGGGTTCATTACCCTTTACCCAATTTAGCCCTCAAAAATTTGAGCCCGGGCCCCGGACCCTTGTGTACCTCTGTAATCTGTAAAAACATTTTTTAAATTTTTCATGATTGTGACTAACCTACCGGAGTTTTTTAAACCCTTTTTAAAATTTTGAAAAAAAAAAAAAAACATTTTTCCTCTTTAAAATTTCTCAGGCTATCAAAAAATTTGAGGCCCCCTTTCCCCGGACCCATTATGGGACCTTTTGAATCTTTTTTACTAACCCCCCACAGGATGGGTATGGGGGGCATAATAAACAAAAAAACTTAACATTTTTTGGGTCGCTCAAAAAAAAAAAACTGCGCAGAAAAGGCAAAAAGCAACTGAAAGGGGGCGTCTGCGCAGCACTTTCCCCCACAGCCCCGGGAAACGATGAAAGGGCAATGATGTGGATGATTTTGTTCACTTTTGTGAGTGTCCCAGGGGACTTTTTTGGAAGGTTTTCTTGGGTTTTTTTTTAATAAACCTAATTAAAAATATCCCAAAGTAAAAAAAATCATCTAGGGAAAAACCTTTTAAATTTTGTAAATTTTTGCCCCTGCTGTAAAGTTTTCAGCTGAAAATGCAACCCAAAAAAATATATTTTTAAATTTTTTGGGAAAAAGATATTTTTTTCAACTGATGTTTTTAAAAGTAACTCCAGTCAGGCGCTAACGACTAGCCCAAAGAACTTTATATTTTTGTTTTTCCTTTTAGCCCCCCCCCCCGTTGTTTTTGTTAAGTTTCCCCCAGGGTAGAACCAGTAAAACTTTCAGGGGGTTGGGGGGCTTTAGTTTACCCCTTAAAAGGACATATTGTAAACACATGATGTAAAAAATTATATGAGGGGTTTTATGTGTAAGTTTTTTTAAAATAAAATATAAAAAAAAAAACCCTTTATAAAATGATTTAAACTTTAGTTGTTTTTTCCTTTTCTTCAACATTTAGCATATCCCCAAATGCTGTAATTCCCTTCTGGGGCCACAAGCCCTCATTTTTCCCCGCCACAGGAAGAATTTTTACAGTTTTGTACAATTTGTCCCCTCAACCCTTTAGTTTAAAAGGACGTGTGCCCCCTCTGCCCCCCTGGAGTTGTCTAAGGCAGTAATTTTTTTCACAAACAAGGGGCAGGCTAGCCGGCGCTGGATAAAACAATTCCGGAATTTAAATTTAAACCCGTGGGGCGAACGGGGGCCCTCGATGGAAATTTCTTCGCCTGCAAAACATAAAGATACCTACGGAATAGCCAGAGGAAAAAATTTTTTTGGCTTGCAAAAGAACGGTAAAGGGGGATTTTTGTAAAATTTTTTGTTTCCGGCGAATGTTTTTGAGGCAGTGGAATAAAATTTTAAGGAAGTGGCCAAACCAGTTAATCAGCTTGACGGGGGGGCTGCATGAGGAAACCACATTACACGGGTTTTTATCAGGGAAAGTGCCGTTTTTGAGGTAATGCAAACCCGACATCCGGTTCACTATGTGTAAATAAAAAGGCACAATCCCTCAGTCACGGGAGGGAAGGGGGCCAGCTGGCCCCCTAATGGGGGAAATTTATGGTACATACCTGTCAAGATGACGCTCAGACATCCTATTCCCTCGTATGAAGGGTGGAAGATTTCCGGACTCAGGTTTTTGTGACATACCCCTGGGCAGCGACACACTTGCCATTTGTGCGGGTCTATGATCCCCCTGGGTGTGCAATGGAAAGAAAGACTTTTTGAAAGGGCCAGGGAGCAACCCACGAGATTGGAGGAAAGGAAAAGGATCAAGATCAGCCGTATTCGACCCCTGCCTCAGCAGAGTTTGACATGGAGTGGGGGGTTGAAAGGGCCCGAAGAAAATTTTGATGGCAGGGGGTAGCGGGGGGACGACAAAAAAACTTCCCTGGACGTTGTAAAAAGTGCTTGGGTGAAAGGGTTGGGAAGTGAAAAGGGAGCCCCAAGGGGGAAAAGCGATAGTGGGCCGACGTTTTGGGGAAAATTTTGGGCAATGAGTGCCTTGGGCCGGATGCTGGGACAATCTTTGGGTCTTGGGGCTGCATTGAGGAGGGATGGGGGGTGCCCCGCTCGGCCGAAGTGTTGATAAGGGTCCCAGTTGGGGAAACTTGGGGGGGAGTTTTAAACATGGCACTGTGCGGAATATTTTTTTCAGGCGAGGGAAAGACGCGAAAGCGCACAGCATTTCTTTCGATTCCGAAACGTCTTTCCCCCACCAAAGGCCTGGGAAAAAACATGGGCAATGCCTGCAGAGAGGTTTAATGGCACTCAGGGCAGGGGGTTTGGGGAAGGGGTTTCCCCAAAAGGGGGGGGGGAAAAAGGGGGCAATGAAACATCAGGTGATAAATTTGATAGTGTCAAGAGGGAAAACCCCCCTTTTTGGTTTTTAAATCCTGCCCTTGAAAAATCAAAACTTGAGGTCTCAAAAAGGGTGATTGGGTTTTGGGAAAATTTGGTTCTTCAAGAGGGTTTACATTTTTTTTCCTTGCAGGAGCACAAATTAGACCGGGGGTTTGAGTTTAAGGTGGTGGATATAATGTGAATGTTTGGAACTTTCAGTCAGATTAAAAGGGGGTGTGGGCCCTTTTGGGGAAAGAAAATACCCGTTTGGTTTTTCAGGGATATTGAGGGGGGAGAGGGGGGGGTGATTCCCCTGTGGATTTGGGGGGAAGGGGCCCGGGACAGAAGATGTTTTGGGTGTGTGTTTATGGCCCGGCAGAGGGAGATGTTAAGGGGAAAGAATAAATTCGGAGGGGAAATTTTGGTAAATTATTTGCGTGATTGGGGGGGGTTGCTGTGATAAAGGGGGTGATTGGAACTGTGTGAAAGGAGTAAGGGGTGTTGAAACCCAAGGGGGGGAGGGGGTTGTTTTAGAATAATTTGGGGGAATTTTTATGCTCGATCCCATTGTATTGCCCAACAGTCATAATACATAGGTGAGGGCAAAGGAGTAGTATTTCTGATCACAGGGGTGTTTTGGGGATATAGGTTTTTAGGGGGCCAAGAAGGGGTTTAAAGGGGTTTTTTTGGGAAATTGAATGTAAAGTTGTTGGGGAAAGGGAAAAAGGCCTCGACATCATTTGTTCAAATTTTTGGGAGGAGTTGGTGGGGGAAAGGGGCCGGGAAAGTGAAACTGGTTATTGGTGGGGCTCTGTGGCGAAAACTTTTATTTAAGGAAATTTTTTATTCGTAGTGGGAGGGAATATTCCAGGTTGAAAGTAATTGGGACCAATCTTATCAAAAAGGGGGATTGAGAAACAGCTAAAGAGCGTGGGGGTGCAATTTTTCCGGGGGACATATTGAGGGTTAAAAAGGGGCAAAAAAAGGGATTTGCAAAATGGAAGATTTATGGTGCACGAGTTTTTAGTGGCTGGAAGAGGTGTTTTTGGGTGACAGGCCGTCGGCATGCGTGTTGAGGGGACAGCGAAGAGAAGAGTGGCGACGGAGATGATGGGATTAACTGTTCATGGGGGACTGAAAGGTATAGGAGGGGCAGGTATTAGTGGCGCAAGAAAGGGATGAGTGATAAACAGATGCAGGTTTAGGTCATAGCACAAAACGGAGGTATTCGAGATGATGCTTTAAAGGAAATGGGAGGTTTTGTGCAATGTGAGATTGATGGTATAGATAGGGTAACATTAGAAGGTCCAATCATGGAAAGTGAGATTTTGCACGCTTTGCCTGGTGCAAGTTTAGGTAAGGGGCCAGGTGTAATGGGTTGCCTAATGATTTTTACGTTAGGAATTTGGGAAGTATTGAGAGGGTTTTTAGTTAGGTTATTCAATTTTAATGAAGGATGATGGGAAATGGGTGGAGCAGCAAAGGACTGCTGTCGAGGTATTAGTTCCGAAAGGTGGACAGACTATGGCAGAGGATTACCGAGCAATTCCCCTTATGTGTGGCGATTATAAGTTATTTTCATGGATATTGGGAATAGTATAAAAAAGGTGATAGGTAAAGTAATTGACAGAGGACAATATGGGTACCGGGTAAGACAATGTATGAAGGGCATGGAGTTATTAGAAGTTTATAGAGCAGAGGGGGGAGTTGGAAGGTGGGGGTGTTTTGGCATTGATTGGGGAGCGGCTTTCGATAGTGTAGAGAGGGATGCGTTTTTGGAGGTTCATGTGTTGGCAGGGATTCGGGAGGGAAATTATATCTTGGGGGAAAACATTGTATCAGGACCATCTATGAGAGTACAGGTTAATGGAAGGCTGGTTTAACATTCAGATGGGAAGGGTTTGTGACAGGGTTGCCCCGTCGCAAATATTGTTTGCGTGCCTCCAGGATCCCTTTTTAGGGCAGTTAGGTGAAGTATCGCAAGTGGAGCGGTTAGTAATGAACGAGAGGGTCGCTGGTATTGTGGGTTATGTAGATGACACTACTGTATTGGTGAGGGGTGAGAAGGATTTACACAAGGGAAGGAAAGGTGGTAGATGTGTTTGGTGAGGGCTACTGGGATGGAAATTATGTGCAAAATCAAGTATATGGACCTACAATAACGTAAATAGAGGGGGGACGAGGGCCGGTGGAGTTTGGGGGAAAAAAATTTTTGGGGGGGGGTTTTTTTTTTAATTTTTAAAAAAAAAAAAAAAACCAAAAAAATTAAATTTGGGGGGGGGCCAAAAAACCCTTTTTCCCAATTTTTTTTGGGGGTTTTTTAAAAAATTTTTTTTAAAGGGGGGAAAAAAAAAATTTAAAAAAGGGGCCCCCCCAAAGGCCCAAAAAAAAGGGCCGGGGGGGGGAAAAAAAAAAAAAAAGGGGGGGGGGGAAAAAAAAAGGGGTTAAAAAAATTTTTTAAAAAAAAAAAAAAAAAAAAAAAAAAAAACCCCCTTTTTTTAAAAAAAAAAAAAAATTTTTTTTTTTTTGGGGGGGGGGGGGGGGAAAATTTCCCAAAAAACCCAAAAAAAATTTTTTTTGGGGGGGGCCCCGGGTTGGGGGAAAAATTTTAAAAAAAAAAAAAAATTTTAAAAACCCGGGGGCCCCCCCCCGGGGGGGGGGGGGCCCCTTTCCCCCCCCCCAAATTTTTGGGTTTTTAAGAAGCAAGGGGCCCTTTTGGGGGCCCCCTTGGGGGGGGGGGGGGCCCCTTTTTTAAAAAAAAAAACCCCCCCAAAAAAGGGGGGGGGAAAAAATTTAAAAAAAATTTTAAAAAAAAAAAAATTTTAAAGGGGGGGGCCCCCTTTTCCCAACTTTTCCCCGGGGAAATTTTTTTTAAAAGGGGGGGGTTTTAAACCCGGGGGAAAAAGGGGGGGTTTTTTTGGGGGGAAAAAAAAAAAAGGTTTCCCGGTTAAAAATTCCCCGGGAAAAAAAAAAAAAAAAAAAAGGGGTTTTTGGGAATCTTTTTTTAAAAAAAAAAACCCCCGGGGGGGGGGGTTTTTAAAAACCCTTTGGGAAAAAGTTTTTTTTTTTTGGGGGGGGGGGGGAAAAAATTTTTTTAAAAAATTTTTTGGGGGTAAAAAATTTAAAGGGGCCCCCCCAAAAGGGGCCCCGGGAAAAAAAATTTTGGGGGGGGGGGGGGGGAAAAAAAAAAAAAACCCCCATTTTTGGGGGAAATTTTTTTTTTTTCCCAAAAAGGGAAAAACCAAATTTTAAAAAAAATTTTTTTGGGGGGTTTTTTTTTTAAAAAAAAGGGAAAGGGGGAAAATGGGAAATTTTTTAAAAAATTTAAATTTTAAAAAAACCCGGGGTTTTTTTTGGGGTTTGGTTAAGGGGGGGTTAAAAAAAAATTTTTTTAAAAGGGGTTTTTCCCCCAAAAAAAAAAGGGAAACTTTTTTTTGGGAAAAAAAATTTTGGGGGGGGGGGGGGAAAATTTTTAAGGGGGGGGGGAAAAAGGGGGAAAAAAAAAGGTTTTAAAAAAAAACCAATTCCCAAAAAAATTTTTTAAAAAAAAACGGGGGAAAAAAAAAGGGGGGGTTTTTAAGAAAAAGGGGGAAAAAAACCCCCAAGGGGGAAGGGGGGCCCCCCCAAAAAGGGGGTTTTAAAAAACCCCCCCTTTTTTTTCCCCCCCCCGGGGGGGGGGGGTTTTTCCAGGGGCCCTTTTTTGGGTTTGGGGGGCCCCCAAAAGGGGCCCAAAAAAAGGGGGGAAAAAAAGGGGGGGGTTTTTTTGGGGGGAAAAATTTTTAAAAAAAGGGGGGGTTTTAAAATTTAAAAAAAAAAAATTTTTTTTATTGGGCCAATGACTGTTTAGAATTTTTTAAAAAGGGGGTTTCCCTTTTTTGGGGGAAAAAAAGGGGAAAAAAGGGGAAAAATTTTTTTGGGGTTGTATTTTGGCAAAAAGCCTAACATATAATTTTTCCCCCCTTTAAAATTTTTTAAAAAAGGGGGGCCCCTTTTTTGGGGGGGTTATATATTTTAAATACACGCTGGGTTTGGTTTTCCCTTTCTATTTTAATGTTTTAAGTCACATGTAAGAGTATAATTTAAAGGGAAATAAAAAGTAAAAATTGATTTTGGTTTAAAAACACAATTTTTGATGACTTTTTTGGGGGCAGGTATGAAAAATATTCAAGTAGCGGTTTTAAAATTTTTGTTTTAAAAACTGGAAAGTTATATAGTGATGAAAAATCCCTTTGGGGGATTCACCCTTTTTGAATATAGAGTTAATTATCCTTGTATGCTAGGCAAAGTTTAACAAAATTTTTTACTTAACAAGTAGTAAACCTGCGCTCTTATAGTATGTTAAAGTTTTGTTGGTATTTGATGGGGGGGGAGGACCTTTTTTTCCCTTTCCGAGCACAAATTACGACTTTATAAAAGTACCTTTTTTTGGGGGGGGGGATTATTGGTTTTTTAAAGGATGGGTGAGTTTTTACCTTTAAAAAATTGTTTTTTTTTTTTAAAATTGGCATAAGATGTAAAAAGTTGTGAAGAGATTATCTGGAAAGTTGGGCAAACCCGTGTGAAGTGTACCTTTTTTTTTTTTGGATTATTAAACTTTTTTTGTAAATTTTAAATTTTTTTTTTCCATGTCCCATTGGTTTTTGTGACATATTTTTTGCTTTCAAGTATAATGTATTAAATGCTTTTAAATAAAATAAAAAAAAAAATTGTTCTGGTTATTTTCATCTTTCAGTTTTTTTTGTCAAGGCAAGTACCCTAAGAGCAAGCGTAACCATAAGGCATTGTATAAGGGCTAGACATAGGGGTCCCCGGGGGCCCCCCCGTATAACACAGTCTATAAAAAGGGAAATTCAGCTGGCATTCGCTTTCCTTTTCTACACTGGGTTTCCCCCTTTAATTTTCCCGACATGCATTTGGGGCAAAGGGGGTTCCTTTAAAATTTTTTCTGAGAAACCCAAAATGATTGGGGTTTCCCCCTTTCACTGGAAAAATTAAAAATTATTTACCTTCTCATTTAAGGTTTTTTGTGTCCAAAAAGAAGGGGTTCAGTTTTTTTCCGGGGGTAATGAAAGTTTTTTTGTCTCTAACCTTTGCTGCAGGACCCCTTCCAGTGTTAAAAAATTTAACTATATCTTTTGGGGCTTTACCTACACAAAAAGGGGACGTCCCTCTCATACAGGAGGAGTTTTCACTTGACACGAAAGGCCCTTCATTGACAAAGCAAAAAGAATAATAAGGGACCCCCAAATATACCTTTTGGGGAAATTCCCCCATGTTACGGCAGGGGGTTTTTGAATTTCCCTTTTTTTTTGAATTTTTACAATTTTTCTCCTTTTTCAAGGAAAGACTTTAAAACCCTCAAAAAAACCTATACCAATAGCTTGAAGTTTTTTTTACATAATATATTGGGGGTAGAGAGTACGAAGGCCCTTTTTTATGTCAAGGTTACCATACCTATGGGTCCCCCATTGACATTTCCCGTTCTGGGTAATCCATCAGATTTTAAATTTTTTTTTTATTTTTTTAAAACATGCAGAACAGTAAATAAACCAAAAAAAGTACAAGACTTATCCGGGGAACCCTTGTAAAAACCCCCTTTCCCTTGCCCCAAAATTTCCACACA
This sequence comes from Cherax quadricarinatus, assembly GCF_026875155.1. Taxonomy (NCBI): domain Eukaryota; kingdom Metazoa; phylum Arthropoda; class Malacostraca; order Decapoda; family Parastacidae; genus Cherax; species Cherax quadricarinatus. The sequence continues at coordinate 23,439 of NW_026486041.1, read as the reverse complement.
TAAAACCCCCGGGGCTTCCCCAAACCCCCCCCTTATCCCCCACCATTTTAAAACAAAAAAGGGTTACCATCAACCGCATTTAAACTTTCAGACATTTGAATATGTACCTTAAAATTACATTTTTAAAACAAATTCCCAAAATGAAATTTAACAATGTAAGGCCCTGAAAGGTATATAAACACAACAAACAATTTCATTTTCCGCAACATGAAAATTTCATTTTTGCACACAAAAGGAATTTCCTCAGGTAAAAGACACCTATTCACAAAAATTCTCCCCACGCAAAAGTGTTTGGGAAACCTCACCCCCCCCCCCTTACCTTTCCCCCAAACCCCAAAACCCTTCACAACCAAACAAAAAAATTAATACAGTAAAAAAAATGAAACAGCTTTTTTCCCCATTGACCCCAGACATGTTTTGTAAAACAGCCCCTTTTACAAAAATCCCAAGTAATAAAAGGAACTAAAAATGAATTTGGAACCCTTTATTCAAAGGTTTTTGTAAAATGACATTTTCAAACAAAAACCACAAACCCAGGTCCCCACAACTAAAACTACCCAAAGTTTTTTAAAAGTGTGTATCCCTAGGCATAATACATACCCAATACTTGACATAGAACATAAGGGTCTCAATTAAAAAAAGGAGGGGTCGGTTTTACTAAGATCTTCTAAAGCCCCGATGATAAAACTAAAAAAAATGTTTTTTTTGCATTTAAAAAACTTAACAACTTGGGGAGTACAAACCCCTCTCTAGAATTTTTTGGGTATTAAAAACTTAAGGGATACTAACAGCCTATTTGTTGCTGACATCAAACCCCTATTTTTCTTGAAGACAGGGAAAAACTCTTTGGGCCCCCTTGAAACCCCCCTGACGGTAAATTTGTGGTTTTTTGAAAAATTTTTTTTTGTGAAACAATAGGAAAAAACATTCAGAAGTCCATCTTTTTTGGGAAATTAGACGGGATTTTTTTTAGGGCTGTGCTCTTATTGGGGTTTAAAAAATGCTTAGTTCTTTTTGAATAAGTCGTGAGTTTCACTTTAAATATTACAACAGTTGGGGGTTTCCCCCTTTTTTGGTATAGTTTTTAAACTTATCAGAGGGGGGGTTAAAAGGGAAATTTTATACAACTGGTAGTTTTTTTTGGGAAAAATACATTTACTTGATGAAACTCATTTTCAAAAAAAAAACATACAAGTAAATGGTAACAAAAATAATTTTTTATTTATCAAAGTTACAGAGACAAGTAGGAATTTTTAGGACACTTAGGTCACAACCTCAAATTCTACGACTTCAAGGGTGATGGACTGATTACATCGTCTTCACATCTCTACTGTTCCTGCCTACTTTCTGTATTCGACTGAAGAAGCCTACTGTGTAGGCGAAACGTTTCGGAATAAAGTTGCCTAACTGTTGCCTATGTGTCTTACCTACCAACCTGTCGGTATTGTATACCATTTTGATGTTCATGTTGTCAGACACTGCAACACATGGCCTCTTGGTACAGAAAACACCTTGGACAACCCTTTCAAGTGAGAACTGTTGGATCTGAGAGGGACCTGACCTCTCAGTGACTACATTCTCACTTCTACTACTACTCTGCACCTCTCCTTCCGACAGTATTTAAGTCTCTGCACTGTCCCTTGATCTTCAGATAGTTCCTGACTATGGAACTGAACTTCTCCAGGCTGAGGGACTGACAACCTCAAATTCTACGACTTCAAGGGTGATGGACTGATTACATCGTCTTCACATCTCTACTGTTCCTGCCTACTTTCTGTATTCGACTGAAGAAGCCTACTGTGTAGGCGAAACGTTTCGGAATAAAGTTACCTAACTGTTGCCTATGTGTCTTACCTACCATTATCATTATTATCAACATTATCATATAGACCCTTACACATGACTATATGGTGTCTTCCTTTGTGACATTGATAACAGAAGTTTAATTTGGCATAACAATCCTTTACATTGTGATTACCCAAACACCTGATACATCTGTCAAGTTCCTCCAATCTTTCAACTTTATCATTCCATGAATTGTATGCATTGCAATTCTTAGAAAAACGAGTACCCTTGCAGAAAAGACAATCTCTCTTTTCTTTGACTGGTTTCTTATTAACTGGGATACTCTTAGGAGGGTACTTATTCTTCTTACCTTGTGGAGAATCATTATTTCTGATTCCTGCTACTTGATATGCACCTGTGCAACTATTTTTAGGAAACGAATTTTGATTATTACTATTGGGATAATTTTTCCCTTTGTGAAACTTGACAGATACCTCAGAGTTATTATGTTTTGCATCTTTAAAATGAGTTAGTTGGCTGGTCTGCAACTGCACAATTAATTCTTGTAGACCTAGTCTTATTTCCTCCAGTCCAAAATAAACTTTGTGATATTTGTTTGAGGATCATTCAAGTGTTTTACAGCTTAATTTATTCTGTACCATGGCACTCAACAACCAGTCTGATTTTTTCAGATTATATTTATTACTTAAAGTTTTGAGAGTGCTATCCAGTTTAACTCTAAACTGCTGTAAACCTTTGTAAGTGTGATCTGGAGATTTTAAATTAACAATGATATTCACTAGATCCAACCTAATTTGTTCTATATTACCATAAGTGACTTTCAACAAGTCAACTGCTTCCTTTTAAGAGTCATCTACATTGGGAAAGGCTTGTATGAGTGTGTGAGCATCTCCTCTTACCTGTCCTTTGAGGTAAAATAATTTAGTTACACAGGCTAGGTCACTGCTGTCATGCACAGCTGCTTTAAAAATTGACCAAAATTCCTCCCAATTTTCACCAGGATGAAATACAGGTAAACATAGTTCTGGGAGTTTTGGCAAAGACATCTTCTTTGTTGGAGCAGACTGACCAACTGCCTGGTTTACACATTTTAATTTATTCAAGGCCTGACTTTTACAAGAAAGAATCTTTTCCTCTAATTCATAATACTGATTAATCATGAGATCTACTTCAGTCTCATCTACACAGTTTACTAACAAATCTCCTTCATATTTGTTGTAATATAATTTGTATGAATCATATCTATTACCTAAAGCATCTAAATACAATTTTAAATCATCAGTATTCACAGTTTCTTGATTCATTAATTCCAAACATTTATTATATGTCTTGGTTACATGACCCTTCCTAGCTTGCAATGACGCTTTCTTTACTCTATATTCCATATGTTTGTCTTCTATATTAATTTCCTCATTTTCAGCCATGATGCAATGTATTAAATTAAACTTAATAACACTGATTATATACTAAATTATGCACCTTATAAAGGTAAATAGTACAACTTACCTTTGAATAAATCCTAGCTACCTGAGCTTAACAATTACATGTAAGAAAATTATATAAATTTTAAATGTACATTAATACAAACCTTTAGCCAGCCTTGGCTTATCAAAATTAATATTATACAAATTAATAAATCCTTGCCAGAATTTGGCATAGCAAAATTAATATTATACACATTAATATTAGTTACACTTGGCTTATCAATTACACATACACTGATATAAATCTTGGCCAGAATTATCTTATCAAATTAATATTATACAAATACATTAATATAAATCCTAGCCACTTTGGCTTTGCAAAATTAATATACACATTAATATAATTAGCTACACTTGGCTTATCCATTTCACATACACTTATACACATTAATATAATCTTTAGCCACACTTGACTTATCCAAATTAATATTGTAATAATTTTAATCCACTACACATTATGTTGAGAAATGGTTTTACCAGCTAAGCTTATTATTTATAAATTTAAATATAGGGAACACTTAGCTGATAAAAGACAGCAAATCGTCTACACAGCCGCCCCTGCAGACCAGATCTTGAATTGTTGTTATGATCATCTCTCAACGGGCTGGAATTGATCATAATTTGTAAGATTATAAATTACCCCTAGGGGGTGTTATGTCAGCATATTTCATTCACTGATTGCTGACAAATTACATACTTGTTTGGACTCAAAAGTCCGCACCTTACTGCCGACTATAGGTTGATTACAAACTCCTTGCGACTCAAGAACTGCGCAGTCCCCCATACTACAAGAAATTCGTAACCTACCTTGCTCTTGTAGCATGAGCTATGGCGTTCTTCACACCTTCGACAGGTAATGGTGACTTGATAGAAGCTGAAGTGTCCTTGGATGTCCACGTCTTCCATAGTCTAGGAATACACACACTGGTACACTATGTTCCACAAGATTTGTCTTTATTGTTCACAATCTTATCACTAAAGAAGCTGATCACACTTCTCTTAAGTGTTTATTGTGTTTTATGAGACACTTTGTTCACACTAACGCACAGATCGTTCTTTGTTGGTTATCCGGGGTGTCAGTGTCACTCTCAGTAGAGTCAAAAGTAATCTGAAGACGCCACAACGCCCCACGCCGTCACTGCCCCCAGCACAAAGGAAAAGCTGACCTAGTACTTTTGCTTCTTTGCAACTTCCTCCATGAATCAAACAGAATGTTTGATTCTTGCTGTCTTAAGCATAGACAACAATATACACTATCTTCACCATGATAATAAAGTAGGAGCAGGATTTTCCTTAATTGTCTTGCTAAGGTAAGAGATGGACTGTCTCTTATTAAAATACACTCTGCAACACTGGACTGCAAGGAGCGGTGGTCGCTTGACCATGTCGCATACTCGTACTGCATACTGCATCTGCGATCAATTACTCGCTGTAGCAGTAAACAAGATATTTGCCCCTTCTGAGAGGGCTGGGCCCCTCAGGGCTGAAAGGGGCTGAAAGGGGCTGAAGGGGGATGATACCGCCCTCCTGGAGAAAATTTCTCCACACTGGGGGGCGGCGGAGGTTCGCTGCAGGTGAACTATTCATCACTTAACATTAATTTGATTTTCTCACTCGCCACCACTGCTGCTTGTCTTTTCTGAACAGCTTTAGTCAGTGTGGTTCCTGGAGAATCACTAATTTTGTTTTCAACACTGTGTAATTCTAACAGCACTAGTTTATTTATTGTCCGCTTATTCACTACACCTTTGCTCAAAACATCAACTGTCCTCTTGATTCCATTTGCATCAGGATATATGGTCACAATTTTTCCAAGTGGCCATTGGGACCTTGGACCATCATTGTAAATAATCACTATGTCACCAGGTCTTAAGGACTTATGATTTTCAGGAACACCAGCTCCATAGAAGTGTTCTCTCAATGAGGTGAGATAGTCTTCTCGCCAAATTTTCTACCAACATCCAATCACTTTAAATTTAAAGGGGTTTGAATTTACATCTGAGTTGCTCAGGTTCGAAACAAGTAGGATCCTCTATGATTTCTTTATCATTCATGGGAGGAACAGGTTCGAGCCTTCTGCCATGGAGTAAATGAGATGGACTTAACACTTCTAAATTGTCCAGATCATCGGTAACATAAGTTAGAGGTCTGTTGTTGACTCTATTTTCTATTTCAGTCACAACTGTACGGAATTCTTCTAAGTCGATTCTTTGACGATGAATAGTCTTCCTTAAACAACGTTTTACAATGCCGATCATTCTTTCATAAAATCCGCCGTCTCATGGAGATTTAGAAGGAATGTATCTCCAACGACAACTGCGTTGATTCAGCATCTGTTGTACTTCTGGTTGATCAAAGATCTTGCTTATATAAGCAGCACCAGCAACAAAGTTCGTTGCATTATCTGAAATCATCAGTCTGGGACATGCCTTTCTGGCTGCAAACCTTCTGAATAATTTGATAAAGGTTTCAGCAGACATGTCAGTGGCTACTTCTAGATGTACTGCTCTAGTTGTAGCACAAGTGAACAAACAGATGTACACCTTGATGGGAACTTTGTCAACTGTTTTTGTTAAAATTATTGGTCCAGTGTAATCTACACCTGTCACCTCAAATGGAGTGACATGACAAACACTTTCAGCGGGATATGGAGGTGGACCTGGATACTGACATACTCGCAAAATCGTAGTGACGACAAGTAATGCAGTCCTTTATTTGCTTTTTCACACTTTGTCGACCTTGAGGTATCCAGTAGGATTGTCGTATATGACAAAGTGTGTCAGCTACCCCACTATGTAACACGTTACTGTGGGCGTTTTGCACAATCAGTTTTGTTAGCCAATGATTCTTGGGGATCAATATTGGATGTATGGCTTCTTTAGGTAGTGAAGAATTATGAATTCTTCCTCGACATCTTATAATCTTTTCTGAGTCGAGATAAAGTCCTAAAGAATTAATCATGACAGGTTTCTTTGGGGATTTATCTTGTGTTTCTAGAAATTTATATTCTGTAGAGAAAACATCTTTCTGTATTAGTTTCACCCAGTATTTAATGGGTTCAAGACATTCATAATCAGGTTTTATTCCTTTAATGAATTTATGGACAAGAGCTGTAACTCTTAAGAGTTTACCCAAAGATGAGTATTTAGATCCATCAATGACTATTTCTGTTGTGTCTACAGTATTTACACAACTTATTTCTGCTGTGTTCAAGCAGGCTGTTTCTTCTGGCATAATGTGAGCCTTTTGCTGAGGCCAGTTATTTTCATTAGAGAGCCAGTTCGGTCCGTGGAGCCATAATTTATTATCCACAAATTTCTGGAATCTAGGGGATATTGGAAGTTAAATACAAGTGTGATAGGCGATGAGGAGGGGATAGAGGGATTTGCAACGCTGTTGGAGGGGTTACGTGCAGAGGTAAATGGGGTAGAGGATGTGGTGATGTGGTGGGATGGTGTGGCTAAAGAACGGATTAAGCAATATTACGTAAGGGAAGGGAAACGTATCAATTCTTTAAAATATGGGCTTGCTATCTATTTGGAGGATAGGTTACGGGGTTGTTATGCGAGGGGGGCGGTGGCGGGCACTTATCCAATGGATGATATTATGGCAAATAAAAGGAGGCTGCGTGAGGTACAGGATGAGAGGTTCCAAGCTGTGCGGGTACAGGCGGGGGTGGAAGAGGTGTTATGCGGAGATAGACCTTCATCGTGCGTATTGCGTAGGCAGAAACAAAGACAGCAGGCAATGACTATTCCATGGTTGGAGGTTCATGAGTCGATGGGAGGGTACAGGGAGGGGCAGGTCATACAAGCTACGGAAGGAATGGGGGCGTTTGCTGACAAGTGGTATGAGAAGTACTGGCAACGAGAAGGGGGAGAGGTGGGGGTTTTTGAACAGGTGTAGATGGTTGCCTAATGATTTTTACGTTAGGAATTGGGAAGTATTGAAGAGGATCTTTTAGTTAGTTATTCCTTGTAATGAAGGCATGATGGGGAAATGGCGATGGAGCAGCAAAGGACTGACTGTCGAGGTATTAGTTTCCGAAAGGTGGACAGGACTATGGCAGAGGTTACCGAGCAATTCGCTTATGTGTGGCGATTTATAAGGTTCTTGCATCGGATATTTGTGGAATAGTATAAAAAAAGTTGATAGGTTAAAGTAATTGACAGAGGACAATATGGGTACCGGGTAAGACAATGTATGAAGGCGCATGGAGTTATTTAGAAGTTTATAGAGCCAGAGGGAGGGAGTTGGGAAGGTGGAGGTGTTTTGGCATTGGATTGGAGAGCGGCTTACGATAGTGTAGAGAGGGATGCGTTTTTTGGAGGTTCATGTCGTTGGGCAGGGATTGGGAGGGAAAGGGGGAAATTATATCTTGGCGAAAAAATTGTATCAGGGACCATCTATGAGAGTACAGGTTAATGGAAGTGCTAGGTGTTATCATTCAGATGGGAAGGGGGGGGTTTGTGACAGGGTTGCCCTCTGTCGCAATATTGTTTGCGTTGCTCCAGGATTCCCCTTTTTTTCTAGGGCAGTTAGGTGAAGTATCAGCAAGTGGAGCGGTTAGTAATGAACGAGAGGGTCGGTGGGTGGTATTGTGGGTTATGTAGATGAACTACTTGTATTGGTGAGGGATGGAAGGATTTAACACAAGGTAAGGAAAGGTGGGGGATGTGTTTGGTGAGGCTACTGGGATGGAAATTAATGTGGCCAAAGTCTAAGTATATGGACTAGCAATAACGTAATTAGAGGTGGGACGGTAGGGCACCGGGTGGAGTGTGGTGAATCAGAGCTATTGATTTGGGGGACAGTGTAGATTAAGAATTTTCGGGTGCGCAAGAGGTAAATTCGATGATGCGCACCGTGGATGGGGGATTGAAGAAAAAAGATTGGGTGGTTTGAGGATGGCGCAAGCTAACGTTGCATCAGAGGGTCATTGTTTAGAACGTCCTGATGTAGCAAGATATGGCACCATGGTGGCAAATTATACCCAATGAGGCGGCAGAAGGGGATATTGGGGATATATGGGAATTCGGGTTGTGACTGGCTAAAGTTGAGGCGTGATGATGTTCCGATTAGCCAGGGGGAACTGGGGCTTATTACCTTTAGAAAGCGTATGTGGTGTGTATCTAAAACGCAGCTATTTGAGGGTGGTGGGGGGCGAGGTGGAGAGGGGGGCGGGCCTAGAAAGATGTGATATGGATATGCAGCTATGGTGGGGGGGGTAAGGATTTTAATGATTAGTGAGGCCATGTTGGGGCTTTTTAATGACGGTGAGGGTTCCGAAGGCCTCAAATTGAGATTCTTGAGAGGGTGGGAGGTGGATCGGGTCTGTGGTGGCGGTGACATTTGAGGGGCATTACCCCATGTATCGCGTGGGGAATATCTGGAAATGGTTTTACGGCAATTGCGTGTTAAACCAGGGTAAGGAGGTAATGTTTAGGTTTTACATGGGAATCTTGCCGCTGGTGTTGTGTTATTTTTATTTAATAGGAGGACTAAGGGAGGGAGGGGGAGTGCAATGCGTGTGGATGTTTGGAGACTATTTTTCATGCGGTGTATTTTTGTAATTGTTTAGAAGCTGTGAGGAGTATGGTTAGGTAGGGTAGTTAGGTTAGTGGGTGGGGAAGGGTTAAGGTGTTATGGGTGTTAAGTTAGATATTAGTGGATGAGTCAGATGGTGGTTGGAATGTATGTGGTCACTGATTTTATGTATAGTCTTGGGCTATGAGGGAGGTGGGTGTGAGGGAGGGTGGGTGTGAGGGGAGGTTGGGTGTGAGGGGAGGTGGGTCGTGAGGGAAGTGGGTGGTGTGGGATGAAGAATAAAGGTGGTTAGCGAGCCACCATTTATAGAACTAGTGTCGCAATAGGGATCTTTATGGTGGTGGACGTGTGGGAGACAGTAGTGTATGAGGGTATACCAGAGTTTTATGTTAAAGGATTTACGGGATTTAAGTGTAAAAGTAAGGGGTAAAAACGGACTGGCTAGTTTCTTGAGTGGAGATGTGTGGATGCTTTTAAAGTGTTGTGATTGGATTTGTACTGATACATTTATGCTTTTCCTGTGTAGTGAGTGTGGTGTGGGTGGTGGGTATGACACATGTGTTCCGTTATGTTGTGAAGATTTTGGATAGTACATGTACGTAGTGTATTGGAGCACTACATCATTGTGTGTATATAAGGTGAGTGGAAAAAAGGGGTTTTTAGATTCTTAAAGTTATTTGTGTGTGTGAGAATGGACTGTTCGTTATTTGTGAGGAGTGTCTTCAAGAAGGTTATAGATAAGACATACTACGTTGGTGTTACTAAGGTCTGCCATATGACTGTTTAGAATATGCTGTGATACAAAGTCCGGGGTTTCCCTTCTTGTAGGGAGTGTAAATAGCTGTAATGAGTAACGTGGCACAGTATTTAATATTATGCGAGGTTGTATTTTGGCACATAAGGCCTATACATATAATGTTTCAGCGGCCTGGTTAAGATTATATAGTACATGTCGTGTGACACTGTATGTGTAGGGTAGTGTTATATATTTTAAAGTACAGCGCTGTTGGTTTCCTTTGCTTATTTTTATGTTTCAAGTCACATGTAAGTAAGTATATTGTAAGGTAAATAAAAATGTATATTGATTTTGGTAAATACACAATTTTAGATGACTTTGTTGGAGCAGGTATGAATATGGTTCAAGTAGCGGGTGTATTGTATTTTTAATACTGGTATAGTGTATATATAGTGTATGAAGAAGTCTTGCGGGTGGGATTGCATCGTGTTGAGATTATAGAGTATATTATCCTTGTATGCTAGGCCAATGTTATCATAATTGTTATTTAGGAGCAGCAAGTAGTATCCTGCGCTCTTATAGTATGTTACTTGTTTTGTTGGTATTTGATGAGGGTGCGGGAGGTACCTTTTACTTCCAGAGCACATATGGTACGAACTTTCTAAATGACCTTTGGTGGGGGGTGGATGTATTGGTTTATTAATGGTATGTGGTTGAGGTTTTTACTTTAAGATTGTTTTGTATAAAAAACTTGGCATAAAGATGTTCAAGTGGTGATGAAGTAGATTATCTGAGATATGATGGTACACCCTAATTGTAGTGAAGTGTACCTTTTTCTTTTGGATTATGTATAACGTATGTTGTACTTAATTTTTGTTGTTCCATGTCGATTGTTTCAGTGACATTGAGTTTGCTTTCAAGTATAATGTATTACTCATTTTAAATTAAAATATAAACAAAAAAAAATTTGTTCTGGTGATTTGCCAGTCTTTCAGTTTTTTTGTCAAGCAGAGTCCCATGAAGCGCAAGCGTAATCCAGATCGGCATTGTATAAGGGCTAGACATATGCGGTCCTGCGAGCCTCAGTAGGTAGACACTTGTGCTTGTCTATACAGGGAACTTTCCAGTCTGGCATGCGCTATTTCTTTACTACACGGCTTTCCCTTCAATTCTCCTGCATGCATGGTGTCAAAGAGGATTCCTAGATATTTTACTGAATGAAACAAAGTGCATGGTGTTCCCCATTACACCTGCGACATTACAATTATTTACCCTTCTCAGTTTATGTTTCGTTTGTCAAAGAGAATGGCTTCAGTTTTCCGGGGTGTGTAATGATAGTTTGTTGGTCTACTCAACCATTTGCGCAGGCACTCCAGTCAGTGTAAAACATTAGCTATATCTTGTGGTCTTTACCTGACATAACAGGGCACTGCCCCCCCCCCCCCCTTTTTCCCTCTGCTATAAGTAGGAGTTTGCATTGGACACTGATAGGCATGTCATTTGACATAGCATAGAATAATAAAGGGATCCAGAATACCACCTTGGGGTGAACTCCACTTTGTTTCGCAGGGGTTCTGACTTTCCATTTTGTTGATTTTGACAATTTATCTCCTGTTGCTAAGGTTATGACTTTAAACCACGTCTACAGAACATATCCAATAGCTTGACAGTTCTACATAATATAATTGTGGTAGAGAGTATCGAAGGCCTTTTGTATGTCTAGGTTACTCCATACCTTGAGGCTCCCATTGACATTTCAGTTCCTTGTGTATCATCTGATAATTTTTTTTATATTTTATTTAAAACAGTGACAGAACAGTAAACAAACATAACAGTACAAGACTTATCGGCAAATATGTATAATAAACCTTCCATTGCCAAATTTACCACACATAACTCCGTGTGGGCTTCCCAAACCCCCCGTTATCCCCACTCTATTCTAATACAAACAGATTTACCATAGCAACCTGCATTACATCTTACAGACATGTTGAGATACTGTACATTATTTTACAAGTTAAGTATTATACTAGTCCAAAGTGTATGAACAATGTAAGTCATGATTTAGGTATATATCACAACAATCATTAATTGCCGCAACATTGAAATACATTTAGCACAATAATGGGAATTTCCCTAAAGGTAACAGACACTAATTCACAAATATTATCCCCAGCGACAAAACGTGTTTGAAGACATACCCCCCCCCCCCCTTACATTTAACTCACCCAAACCCATTCACAATTCCAAACATACAATTATACAGTAAAGAAAATGAAGACAGCATCTTTTACACTTGACACAGTACATGTTATGTACAACAGCCCATTTCACAACATCCCCAAGTAATACTAGGATCTAAAAAGTGTAATGTTGGGATCCCTCTTATTTACAAGGTTATGTTACATGACATGTTCATACAAAGACCAATACCAGCAGGTCCCTCACAACTATAAACTACCACTGTTTTTATTACAGTGTGTTATACTAGGGCAATAAATATACCATACCCTAATACTTGATAGAACATAAGGATCATCAGATTAATTAAGGAGGTGTCGAGTTGATAAGATCTTCTAAAAGCCCGAGGATTGCTATGGAGAATGTTGTGTCATTAAAAGGTACTTAACTACTTGAGAGTACACCGCCCTCTCTAGAATTTTGGATATTATACAGTGTATACTAACAGGCCTATAGTTGCTGACATCAGAACTACTTTTTTTCTTGATAAGAAGACAGGAATAACTCTGCCTCTTGACACCCCTCTGTACGGTATTAGCTGGATTATTGATAGATTTTTTTATTGTGAGCAAATAGGGATTGACAGTTCATTGAAGTGCCCATCTTTTAGGTAAAGCTTTAGGACGGGCATTTTGTTATCGGGCCTAGTGCTCTTAGTTGGGTTTAACCTGATTAGTCTTTGTATTTGATTGAAGTCGTGAGATACGCTTACCTAGTTAGACAACTGTTTGGATTTTTTTGTTTACCCCTTTATTGGTATAGTATGTAATGAAACTTATCAGAGTCTGTGTTAAAGGTATTTGATACAACTGGTTAGTTTTGTGGAAAATTACAGATTTACTTGGATGAATTCTCATTACATACATACAAGTAAATGGTAAACAAAGATAATTATTATTTATCAAATTTACAGAGACAAGTAGGAAATTTTATGACATTACCCTCCCCCCCCCCCCCCCCCCCCCCCCCCCCCCCCCCCCCCCCCCCCCGGTCACAACCTCAAATTCTACGACTTCATAGGCGTGATGGACATGATTACATCGTCTTCACATCTCTATCTGTTCCTTGCTCTACTTTCTGTATTCGACTGTAGAAGCCTACTGTGTAGGCGAAACTTTCGGAATAATAGTTGCCTAACTGATTGACTATGTTGTCTTACCTACCAACCTGTCGGTATTGTATACCTTTTGATGTTCATGTTGTCAGACACTGCAACACATGGCTCTTGGCTACAGAAAACACTTGGACAACCTTTCATTGAGAACTGTTGGATCTGAGAGGGACCTGACCTCTCAGCTGGACTACATTCTACTTCTTACTACTACTCTGCACCTCTCCTTCGACAGTATTTAAGTCTCTGCACTGTCCCATTGATTGTTAGATAGTTCCTGACTATGCGACTGAATATCTCCAGGCCTGGAGTGACTGAAACTCAAATTCTATGACTGCAAGGGTGATGGGGACTGATTACATCGTCTTCAAATCTCTACTGTTCCTGCCTACTGATTCCTGTTTTCGAATGAAGAAGCCTACTGTGTAGGCGAAACGTTCGGAATAAAGTTACCTAAATGTTGCCCTATGTGTCTTACCATACCATGATCATTATTATCAACATTATCATATCAGTCCCTTTCACAGACTATCATGGTGTCTTCCTTTGTGTCATGATAACAGAAGTTTAATTTGGCATAACATTCTTTACATTGTGATTAACCAAACACCTTTGATACATCAGTCAGTTCCTCCAATCTCACTTTGTTTCAATTCCATGAATTGTATGCATTGCAATTCTTAGAAAAACGAGTACCTTGCAGAAAAAGGACATCTCTCTTTTACATTTGCACTGGTTTCTTTAATTACTGGATACTTTATGGAGGGGACTTATTCTTCTACCTTGTTGGAGAATCATTATTTCTGATTCATGCTACTTATATGCCACCTGTGCAACTATTTTAGGAAACGATTTTGATTTATCTGACTATGGTGATATTTTCCCTTTGTGAAACTTTGACAGATACCTCAGAGTTATTATGTTTTGCATCTTTAAAATGAGTAGTTGGAGAGTTATCTTGTGTCTGCAATGCACAATTATTTCTTGTAGACCTAGTCTTATTTCCTCCAGTCCAAAAATAATCTTTGTAGATATTTGTTTGAGGATCATCATGTGTTTGACAGAAGCTTAATTTATTCTTGCTACCATGCGCACCTCAAACAACCAGTCTGATTTTTTCAGATTAATATTTATTACTTAAAGTTTTGAATGAGTGCTATCCAGTTTAACTCTTAAATGCTGTAAAACCTTTGTAAAGTGTGATCTGGAGATTTTAATTAACAATGATATTCACTAGATCCAACCTAACATATTGTTCTCTTTACCATAATGTGACTTTCAACATTAGTCAACTGCTTCCTTTTTAAGAGTCATCTCATTGTGGGACAGGCTTGTATTGAGTGTTTGTGAGCATCTTCCTCTTACTGTCCTTTGAGTAAAATATTTAGTTACACTGGCTAGGTCACTGCTGTAATGCACAGCTGCTGCTTTCATAAATTGATCCAAAATTCCTTCCCCAATTTTCACCAGCCGATGAAATACAGGTAAACATAGATCTGGCGAGTTTTGCCAATAGACATCTTCTTTGTTGGTAGCAGATGACCAACTGCCTGGTTTACACATTTTAATTTATTCAAGCCCTGACTTTTACAAGAAGATAATCTTTTCTCTTAATTCATAATATGCATAATCATGAGATTACTTCAGTCTCACTACACAGTTTTACTAACAAATCTCCTCATATTTGTTGTTATATAATTTGGCATGAATCATAGTCTATTACCTAAAGCATCTAAATACAATTTTTAAATCATCGTATTCCATGTTTTCTTGATTCATTAATTCCAACACATTTATTATATGTCTTGGTTAAATGACCCTTCCTAGTTGCAATGACGTTTCTTTACTCTATATTCCATTTGTTTGTCTTCTATATTAATTCCTTTTTTCTGCCATGATGCAATGTATTAAATTAACATTAATTAACATGATTATATATCTAAATTATGCACCTTATAGTCTGTAACTTAGTGCATCTTACCTTTGAATAAAATTCCTAGCTACCTGAGCTTAACAATTACATGTAAGAAAAATTATATACAATTTTAAATGTACATTAATACAAACCTTTAGCCAGCCTTTGACTTATCAAAATTAAATATTATACAAATTAATAAATCCTTGCCAGAATTTGCACTAGCAAAATTAATATTATACACATTAATATTAGTTACACTTGGCTTATCAATTCACATACACTGATATAAATCTGGCCAGAATTTCTTATCAAATTAATATTATACAAATACATTTAAATATAAAATCCTAGCCACTTTGGCTTTGCCAAAATTAATATACACATTAATATAATTAGCTACACTTGGCTTATCATTTCACACTACATCTTATACACATAATATAATCTTTAGCCACACTTGACTTATCAATAATATTGTAATAATTTTAATCCACTACACATTATGTTGAGAAATGTTTTACAGCCTAAGCTTATTATTTATAAATTTAAATATAGTGAACACTAGCTGATAAAAGACAGCAAATGTCTACACAGCCGCCCCTGCAGACCAGATCTTGAATTGTTGTTCATGAATCATCTCTCAACGGGCTGATTGCATCATAATTTGTAGATTATAAATTACCCCTAGGGGGTGGTTATGTCGCATATTCATTCACTGATTGTGACAAATTACATACTGTTTGGACTCAAAAGTCCGCACCTTATGCCGACTATAGGTTTGATTACAAACTCCCTTGCGACTCAAGAATGCCGCAGTCCTCCCATATCTACAGAAATTCGTAACCTACCTTGCTCTGTAGCTATGAGGCTATTGCGTTCCATTCAACCTTCGACAGGATAATGGTGACTTGTTAGAAGCTGAAGTGTCCTTGGATGTCCACGTCTTTCCATAGTCTAGGAATACACACACTGGTACACTATGTTCACAGATTGTCTTTATTGATTCACAATCTTATCACTAAATGAAAAAAGCTGATCACTCTCTCTTAAGTGTTTATTGTGTTTTATGAGACACTTTGTTCACACTAACGCTACAGATCGTTCTTTGTTGGTTAATCCCTAGGTGTCAGTGTCACTTCAGTAGATCAAAAGTAATCTGAAGACGACACAACGCCCCCACGCGTCACGCCCCCTAAGCAGCAAAGGAAAAGCCTGACCTAGATACTTTTTGCTCTTGAACTTCCTCATGAATCAAACACAGAAAGTGTGCATTCTTGCTTCTTAAGCATAGACAAACTATATAACACTATCTTCACCATGAGATAATTAACAAAAAAAAAAGTGTTAGGAGCAGGGATTTCCTTAATTGTCTTTGCCTAAGGTAAGAGATGGGACTTGTCTCTTATTAAAATACACTCTGCAACACTGGGACTGCCAAGGAACGCGGTGTCGTCTTATTGACCATTGTCGCATACTCGTACTGCTACTGCATCTAGCGATTCAAATTACTCAGCTGTAGCAGTAACAGGATAATTTGCCCCCTTCTGAGAGGGCTGGAGGCCCCTCAGGGCTGAAAGGGGCTGAAAAGGGGCCTCTGAAGGTGGGATGTATACCGCCCTCCTGGAGAAAATTTTCTCCACACTGGCGGGCGGGCGGAGTGTTCGCCTGCAAGGTGAAACTATTCATCACTTAACTATTAATTGATTTTCTCACGTCGCACCACTGCATGCTTGTCTTTTTACTGAACAGCTTTACGTCAGTGTGGTTCTTGGAGAATCACTATTTTGTTTTTTCAACACTGTGTAATTCTCACAAGCACTAGTTTATTTATTGTCCGCTTATTTCATACACCTTGCTCAAAACATCAACTGTCCTCTGATTCCATTTGCACAGGATTATGGTCACATTTTTTTCCAAGTGCATGGGACCTTGGACCATCATTGTAACATATCCTATGTCACCCTGGTCTTCTTAAGAGACTTATGATTTTCAGGAACACACCAAGCCCATAGAAGTGTTTCTCCATGAGTGTGATTGATAGTCTTCTCGCCAAATTTTCTACCAACATTCCAATCACATTTATTAAGGTGTTTTGAATTTACATCTGCAGTTGTCTCAGGTTGAAACAAGAGGATCCTCTATGATTTCTTATCATTCATGGGAGGAACAGGTTCGAGCCTTCTGCCATGGAGTAAATGAGTATGGACTTAAACACTTCTAAATTGTCCAGTATCATCAGGTAACAATAAGTTAGAGGTCTGTTGCTTGACTCTATTTTCTATTTCCAGTCACAACTGTCCGGAATTCTTCTAAGTCGATTCTTGACGAGAAGAGTCTTCCTTAAACACGTTGTTACAATGCCGAATCTAGTCTTTCAATAAAATCCGTTCCGTCTCATGGCAGATTTAGAAGGATGTATCTCCAACGTCAACTGCGTTGCTGTTAGCATCTGTTGTATTCTGGTTGATCATAATCTTGCTTATATACGCAGCACCAGCACAAAGTTTCGTTGACAATTATCTGAAATCATCAGTCTGGGACATGCCCTTCTGGCTGTCAAACCTTCTGAATAACTTTGATAAAGGTTTCAGCAGACATGTCAGTGGCTACTTCTAGATGTACTGCTCTAGTTGTAGAACAAGTGCGAACAAACAGAATGTACACCTTGATGGGAATTTGTCAACTGTTTTGTTAAATTTTGTCGTGTAAATCTACAATGTCACCCCAAATGGAAAAGGAGTGACATGACAAACACTTTCATCGGGATATGAGGTGGACCTGGATACTGACATACTCGCATATCTGTAGTGACGGACAAGTAATGCAGTCCTTTATTTGTCTTTTTCTCACACTTTGTCGACCTTGAGGTATCCAGTAGATTGTCGTATATGACAAAGTGTGTCAGCTACCCAACTATGTACACGTACTGGGGGCGTGTTGCACAATCAGTTTTGTTAGCAATGATTCTTTGGATCAATATTGGATGTATGGCTTCTTTAGGTATGATGAATTATGAATTCTTCCTCGAATCTTATATTCTTTTCTCTGAGTCGAGATAAATGTCCTAAGAATTAATCATCACAGGTTTCTTTGGGAATTTATCTTGTGTTTCTAGAAATTTATATTTCTGTAGAGAAACATCTTTTGTATTTGTATTCACCCAGTATTTAATGGTGTTTCAAGACATTCCATAATCAGGCTTTATTCTTTAATGAATTTATGGACAAGAGCTGTAACTCTTAAGAGTTTACCAAAGATGAAGTAGTTTAGATCCATCAATGACTATTTCTGTTGTGTCTACAGGTCATTTACACAACTTATTCTGCTGTGTTCAAGCAGCTTTTTCTTCTGCATATGTGAGCCTTTGCTGAGGCCTGTTAGTTTATTATTAATTAGAGAGCCAGTTGGTCCGCTGGAGCCATAAATTATATCCACAAATTTCCTGGAAATCTAGGGGATATGGGAAGATAAATACAAAGTGTGATAGGCGTATGAGAGAGGGATAGAGGGTATTTTGCAACGCTGTTGGAGGGGTTACGTGCAGATGCGTTTTGGGGTGTAAATTTGGTGTAGAGGATGTTGGTGATTGTGGTGGGATGTGTGGCTAACAAGAACGGATTAAGCTATATACGTAAGGAGGGCAAACGTATTCAATCTTTAGAAATATGGGACTTGCTATCTATTTGGAGGATAGGTTACGGGGTACGTTGTTATGCTGTTTCCACAGGGGAGGCGGTGCAGGGCACTTATCTCCAATGGATGTATTTATGGCAAATAAAAGGAGGCTGCGTGGAGGTACAGGATGAGAGGTTTCCAATGCTGTGCTGTGAGGTACAGGCGGGGGTGGAAGATGGTGTTTTATGCGGAAGATAGACCTTCATCGGTGCGTATGCGTAGGCAGAAAAAAAGACAGCAGGCAAATGACTATTCCGATGGGTTGGAGGTTAATGAGTCGATGGGATGGGATACAGGGAGGGCAGGTCTATACAAGTACGGACAATTAGAGGAATGGGAGGCGCCGTGTTCTGACAACGCTGGTATGAAAGTATCTGGCAACGACGAAGGGGTAGAGGATGAGGTTATAGAAACGGTGCTAGTGGGAAAGTGTGGTATGAGTTCAGTGGTGTAACAGTGATTGGGAAGCACTGGTGTGGGATATAACTCGCCACTGACGGGGAAATTGGATGGGCTGTAAGTGGAATGCGAAAGGGCAAAACACCGGGAATTGATGGACTCCTGGCAGAGTTTTATCAGCAGCATTGAGGAATTAATGAGGCAGATTTTTTGGTTAGAGTTATTTAATTGATATGAAGGAGAGAGTGAGCTGGGTGAAAGCAAGGCAAACGGCTGTCCAGTTTATTGGTACCGAAGCGTAAGGGCAGCATACGTTCGGATTACCGGGTGGCGATCTCGTTGCTTATGCGCAGACAGATTTACAAATTGTTGTGTAGATTTTGGGAAATCGGGTCAAGTGTGTGGTGGGTGCCGGTAGTATCAAAAACTCAGTTTGGTTTGCCAGGGAGCCGTCTCTGGTGGAGGGGCATGGTTATTTTAGGATTTTCGTGGAGGCAAAAGTGGGGGGTCGGAGGGGGAATGTTTGCAAGTGGACGCTCGTATTGCAGGGGCCATAGATAGAGTTGGATCGGAAAGTCCTTGAAATGCCATCCTCAGGGATCAGGGTATGGGGAAAGAAATAGTGTGGTTGGGATGAAGGCGCTGTATGAGGTGCAATGGCTTGAGGGTACAGATTAATGGTCGTATTGGCGATGGAAGATTTAATGCGGTAGCGGGACTTAGCAAGGGGTGTCCTATGTCAAATTATATTGTTTGCGTGCCGTACAGGACCCCTTTTATAGATGGTTGGAGCAGCGTATGTGTCCATAGTAGGGACCCAGGAGGTGAGGTTTGCGGAGGGTTTGGCCAGTTTTAATTGGGCGTATGCTGGTGCATACAAAGGCTTCTGATCAGGGAGGGAATGACAATTGGACACATTAATGGGGGTAGAAAGTTCGCAGGGGTAACTGGTATTGAGGTCGTTAATTCAGATATAAATCCATGGTCATGGGGGTTAGGAGCTTGGGCGGGAGGGTTGATTGGGGATTGTGCAGTTGTGAGGAGGCAGGTGAATTCGTTAAAAATTTTGCGGTCTTATTATGCAGACGATCTTAACTGTGGCAACGCATGGAAAACTGCCTAGATTGTAGACAGGATCAGGGACGCTTGGGTGCATTGCGACCTTATCGTTTGACCTTGTGCTGCGTGCCATTGTTATTTAATTATCTTACTGTATAGCAAAGTATGGGCACGTGGCAGCCGTGTTCCATTAACTGGGCTAGCAATAAACCAACTTACTTTAGGAAAGTTTTAAATTCTTGAGGGGGTTCTGAGCTGTGATTGGATTAAAAGGATGTGGTAAT
Source organism: Cherax quadricarinatus (assembly GCF_026875155.1). Classification (NCBI taxonomy): domain Eukaryota; kingdom Metazoa; phylum Arthropoda; class Malacostraca; order Decapoda; family Parastacidae; genus Cherax; species Cherax quadricarinatus. The sequence continues at coordinate 3,179 of NW_026486041.1, read as the reverse complement.
GTTACCTGTAGTAAGGGGGGGGGCTGGGATTGTTGGAACTTAAAGCGGAGGGTCAAATGTGTCTTCATTAAAAAGGGATGTTGATGAATCTTGCGAGGAAATGTTAGGTGGGTGGGGGGGTTGGCAGGATCCATAACAGATTGCAACGGATGTAATAAGGACGTTGAGTTTGCATGAGTGTGAAACTGTGTTGAGGGCTCTGCGTGGGATCGAGAGCAGCAATGGTTTAAAATAGGTAGGTTGTGTTATTGTTAGCGGGAGGGTTGTAGCACCTGTAGAGCGGAATTTTCCCCTGTATGCATTGGGAAGTATATGGAATAGGTTGAGATAGGGATGAGGGTTGCAACCCGTGTTCGGGGATGTAATGTATAGTTTTTCTGTCGGGTTGTGGTTCTACGGGATATAGACTGAGTCGTTTGCGGGGGGGTGTTGGGAAATGTGGTGGGTGAGGAGTACGGCTTTTCATGTAGTATATTTTTGTGATGAAATGAGGAGTGTCAAGAGTGGTTAATAGGGTGGATAACTAGGATAGGAGGTAAAGGAATTTCTAGTATTGGAGAGCACATTAAGTCTCGACGTGGGGGGTTGGAGGAAAGTGTAATCAGAGCTGTAGGGATACATTATGGCAGATTATATCTATATAGTGTGGGGATTGCGGGGGGGGAAACAGGTTATGATGGTGTAAGAGGGGGTCGTTTGCGCCCCCCCCCCCCCCCGGGTTAACGTTCCATATTAAAACGGTATGTAGAAATAAGGAAAATTATGGGAGGAGGTGGGTGGACGGGATTTTTCAGGGGATATAGGCAACTTACGTTACAGGTTTTATTTAGACTTGATAATATACGAGGGAGGGGAGGGTATGATTGAAAGTGTTGTGGGGCAGGGAAGTCCATGGGTGAAAACAGAGTTACGCGCCTCCCTGGAATGGGATAGGATGACAACAAAATGTTTGCGTCTGTTGTGTTGGATGATGTGATGCGTGACGTGAATAATGTATGACCGAGGTGTGCTAGCACCCGTGGAGCTGGCCAGTTTTTTTTGTGGTCATGGCACTAGTCACTATTCATATATTACTCATGTTCCTTCAAGATAGTAGTGATGAAAGGATAAGGTATTCATGAGGGGTGAGGTTTGCCTACATCACTGTGCACAGAGATTGAGGGTAGGGCAGTATTTTCATATCGACTGGAAGTGATGGACGTTGTTTGTCCAGTGTGATTGTAGTATAATGTGTAGATAATACCGCATATTATAGTTGTTAGAAAGATGGAACTACACGCAAGTTGACTGACTTTTACTCATGAGAATACTCTCTAACCCTAACGCTGATATGTTAAGGTGATTGATCTAACTGTGTCCATTCAAAAATTGATATATTATATACGTGTTATCTATGTACATAGCCAGTCTTAAGTCATATTATTACGTTGTTATCTATGTACATAGCAGTCTTAAGTCATATTATTATGTTGTTATCTATGTACATAGCAGTCTTAAGTCATATTATTATGTTGTTATCTATGTACATAGCAGTCTTAAGTCATATTATTATGTTGTTATCTATGTACATAGCAGTCTTAAGTCATATTATTATGTTGTTATCTATGTACATAGCAGTCTTAAGTCATATTATTATGTTGTTATCTATGTACATAGCAGTCTTAAGTCATATTATTATGTTATCTATGTACATAGCAGTCTTAAGTCATATTATTATGTTGTTATCTATGTACATAGCAGTCTTAAGTCATATAATGTGAGTTGTGTTTAGGTGCAGTTGTCACAATAAGTTGTTTTGTTTTGTCTGTGTTAGGGAAGTATGTGGAATTTTTTGTGTGTAGCCGCTACATGGCTGCGGTTTATACTTTATACCTTTGTATTCTGTGATGTTTTTTCATAATATTAAGTTTTTATTTATATACTGTTTTGAATGAATAGGGTTTACATGCTAAGATAATTGCACATAAGTTGCCTTTGGGAGTTGACATTCATTGTTGCAACCTTCTTAGAAAATTAAACTTTTGCGGGTTTTTCTTTCACCAGGTTGAGGTGTCATTAGTAAGGCCTCACCTAGATTATGCAGCTCAGTTCTGGTCTCCATATTACAGAATGGACATAAATTCGTTAGAAAACATTCAGCGTAGGATGACTAAATTAATACATAGCATTAGAAATCTTCCTTGTGAAGAAAGATTGAAGACTCTTAAGTTACATTCACTTGTTAGACGAAGAATGAGGGGAGACCTGATCGAAGTGTATAAGTGGAAGATAGGTATTAATAAAGGGGGTATTAATAAGGTCTTGAGGATGTCTCTCCAAGAGAGAACCCGCAGTAATGGATTTAAATTAGATAAGTTTAGATTTAGAAAGGACATAGGAAAGTATTGGTTTGGAAATAGGGTAGTTGATGAGTGGAACAGTCTACCTAGTTGGGTTATTAAGGCTGGGACTTTGGGTAGTTTCAAATCTAGGTTGGATAAGTACATGAGTGGGAGGGGTTGGATTTGAGTGGGACTTTCACATCAGAGCTTATTTCTTGGGTGGCATTGAAAATTGGGTTGGGCAAATGTTTTGTTAGTGGGATGAATTGAAAAGGACCTGCCTAGTATGGGCCAGCAGGCCTCCTGCAGCGTTCCTCCTTTCTTGTGTGTGTTCTTGTGTGTCATTGTGTTAAGTAAAGACATGTATCCCATTTAAATGTTATTAATATTTTTGTGTCCAAGATGTTACTGCATCACTCATGATAGTGTAATTCCTATGTATCCTTTAATGTTAAGTTAAGATGCAATCTCATGGAACTCATGGAACTCATGGAACTCCGTGTTCATCAAGAACTGCAAGAAGCCCCTATCACGAGCCTTTTCCATCCTATGGAGAGGGAGCATGGACACGGGGGTCGTCCCACAGTTACTAAAAACAACAGACATAGCCCCACTCCACAAAGGGGGCAGTAAAGCAACAGCAAAGAACTACAGACCAATAGCACGATCATCCCATATCATAAAAATCTTTGAAAGGGTCCTAAGAAGCAAGATTACCACCCATCTAGAAACCCATCAGTTACACAACCCAGGGCAACATGGGTTTAGAACAGGTCGCTCCTGTCTGTCTCAACTATTGGATCACTACGACAAGGTCTTAAATGCACTAGAAGATAAAAAAAATGCAGATGAATAATA
>NW_026486040.1:0-13509 GCF_026875155.1 Cherax quadricarinatus | reverse complement strand
TCCAATGATCACCTACCCGGGCAAACCTTTGAAAACCGAGCCTGGGGTGGGTACCTCACCCTCACAAGTGGCTTATAGGACAGATTTTCACAAATGATTGGAATTGCAAGAAAACTCGCCTGCATGCACGTATAAAGGACTAACTTACTTGGTGTTGCAGCATATATCCTGATCTTCAACTTCCCTAAGCTTAGCCTTAGCCCCTCTGGACTTTCCCTCAGAAACCACGTGCAACCGGGAGCCTTAACTCGTAATTAGTGTCCTGCCTGCACTTCAGAAATTCCTATATCCAAGAGGGTATGTATCCCCTAGTATAACTATGCAGACTCAGACACTAGCTTCCAGACTGCTCTGAGACACTGGTACTTACTGGGCATGCTCAACCTGTTGCAACCGGGCCCACAGTCAAAACTCAACTCACAAACTCTCCAGACACTGGCCAGAATTCTACGAGAAATAGTGGTCTTCTCTTACTGTATGGGCCTGACGGAGGAGGTCATCTACGGTACATCGAGGTGCCTCTATCAGATTTTCCCAGGTCTCAGATGTGAAGACATGTGGGGGGCGCCGTCTGCTGATCACGGCACGTCTTGTCCAGTTGGTGTCTGTCTTAAGAAGAACGAGCTGGTCCCTCTTCCAGACCCTCGTCTCTTCGTTCAAACTAGGGCTGCCAGTTCTCCCTAGCTAACTTATCCTAGTGTTTGCCGACATTATCGGCCTATTACTACCTATGTTAAGGTCTTAGGTCTACATTATTATTTTCTACAGTTGCCTTAGTAAACCTAATATTAATTTACTAACAGTAAAACTACCTACTCCTTCCCTGAAGAGTAAATCTATAAATTAAATAACCTTACCAACAATCCATGCCAACGAGAGAGAATGCTGTTTGTCTGGGAGGGTTTTAAGGGCCGCCCAGCTCAGCCGTCCAGTACGGCCATGCTGGATCTGTCCTGTGGAACTTTAGGGACCAAATAAATTTCCACATCCTCCCGCCGGGGAAGGTAGGCGCTAAGTCTAAATCAAGTTCACCTTCCGCGAGCCCCCACAGCGGACCCTGGACACGAGTGCCGTCCGGCCACTCTCGTCGAGCAGACTCCGGTCTAACTTCAACCATCCAGTTTCCCCTGCGTGGACCTCTGGGGGTGTAAACTTGTTGGTTCCGGTGGTCTTAGCACCCTTTCCTTTAACTTTAACATCTTTCGTATGTCTAGCCTTGACTGAGTGGCTCCGTACTTTCTCACCCAGTGGCCCACTTATGTGGCCCTGGTAGCCTTTCCTCCCACTGTTACGAGGTTCCCTGGATTTAAAGGCAATCTATCTCCCTCTTTACGTACCCTGTAAAAGTGTTTTCCCAAGGTGGCCGAGTGTTCGTCACTCCCTACCTGGTTCAGCCTCCCTGGCGGTTCATCGTGTATACTGGTACTCATTATCACTATTCCCCCAGCTATCATGGGGACAGCTTCTCCTCTATCTGGCGTGGCAGGGAATTCAGGTGGAATCCGGCCGCCTATGATGTATCCTACTGGGGATCTGTATAACCCAATTCCTTCCCTAAACGTCCGTCGTGTAGACAGGAAGTCATCTATATGATTGGATCCCACCAGGATACCTACATTTCTGACTGTGTCAGTGGTAATTCCCTGGTCTGCCAGCTTCACGTCAAGGTCTTTCAATCGCTTAGCTGCTGCAGCTAGACCTCTCGCTGTAATTGCCCTGGGTAATGTCTCTACCACCAAGGCTGTAATGTCTCTGCGATGTCCACCTAATTTGACTGTGACATCCACCACATCATAAGATTTGGGTGGGACCTGACTTATAGCCCCTCCCAACATCATACTAACTTTCTTTGTGGCCTTCAACTTTAATTTAGCCACCAACTTCTTTGTTATCAAGGATACTTGTGCTCCTGGGTCAAAGAATAATCGGGTTGTTTCGGACCTGTGCCCATTCACAACCTTTGCCATGACTGTAGGTAGGGCAGCACCTCCGTGATTCTCACTCAGATTAGAGACTTCACTCCCACTAATCACGCTGGCTACCATTTCAGGCTCGGACTCACTTTCTATCTCTACCTGAGAGATATCCCTACTAGCCTGGGGTTCCCTTAAATTATTGGGACATAGTGCAGTATGGTGCTTACCTTTGCAACAGACTCGACACTCACTGAGCTGGGTGCCACAGTCTCTCGCATAGTGTTCCCCACAACACTTGAAGCAGAGTCTCAACTCCCTTAGTCTCTGTTGCCTACTGCTCAGTGTCATATACTCCGAGCAACTCGTGCTAGCATGTTCGCCTTCGCAGAACACGCATATTCTGGCATGAGTGCCTCTGAGGTTCTGCTTAGAGGTTCTTACCTTAGACACCTCTTTACCATAGTACACTCCAACGTTAGTCATACGAGCTTTAGACTGATCTCTCGAGATCTTTGAGTGACTGTCTGTGTTTTTATGTGGCGTTGGTGGTGACTCTTCTCTCACACCTATACTCAAATGAGAAACGAGATCTCCCAACCCCTCAACGATTTGTTTTATCGTGAACCTATTCGTCTGATATTTTAAGTGTAACTCATGCACTGTAGTGCTAGCCAGTTTCCTCTGAATCACCTGGCTAAGGACCCATTCTGAATCATCCTCATCATGCAAATCTCTGAAACTATTTGTCAAGCTCATAATTTCAATACGGAACTTCTCTATTCTTTGACGGTCATGTCGGCAAGCCTCTAGATCCAACAACCGATAAAGTATAGCTACCTTTATCTCTCCAGTGTTGCCAAACATGTCTTCTAATTGGTCTTTGGCATGTTGGTAATTAGTGTCGGTAATCTGGTAGTGCCGGACCAGGTCTAAGGCTTTACCCTTGAGCTGCGACCGCAAATACTGCAATTTGACGGCATCTGACAAATCGTTCCTGTCATCTATCTGGGCTTTAAACTGATCCCAGAAAGCAATGTACTCTGTTAAGGTTCCGTCGAACGTTGGTAAATTCAACTGGGGCAACCTGGGCAACATATTGACAGGTGTGTGGCTGTTTGGGATACCTGCGGTGTTTGACACCACCCTTGGAATACTAGCCTTTAATGTACTTAACTTATCTTTGTACATATTCATCTCCTGATGACAATCTACATCATCCTTAGTGAATTCGTCCAGAGCCTGTTGAAGACTACCCTGGGATTCATCATCCTCAATAGCCTGTAGCTCATATGCTGAGAATGCTTGTTCATAGGCTTCCCATTTTTCCCCCAAACTCTTCAAGCAGTCTTGCAAATCATCGCAGTCTACGTTACTGCGTTGGCAAGTAGCCTTGCACCTGTTGCGCGTTCTGTTCAGATGCCCTTTGTATGCCGCTACTGATCGTCTTAATTTTGTTAACACTGAACCAGACTCTCCTGAACCCCCATCTGCCATTGTCGAAGTTTAATGAGGAGTGTGACACTAATTGTACTTTACCCAGTCCACCCCACAGCACGTCACGGTGTTAGGTAAGAATGAACGAGTCTTAAGGCTTCTCAACAAGCTTAACAAATCCCTTTGTTATATTGACTCTACTCTGACTTAAATTGTACACTGTTAGCTCTCAAATCCCAAACAAAATGTGTATCGATGTGAAAGCTTAACCTAGCACTTTCCCGTACAATGCCAGCAAATAATTACAGGACTTAACCTAGTCTCAGGTACAATTCACAAACCCCACATTAACATGAATAAAAAGGACAATGAAAATCCCCACAATAAAAGTGCAGTTTAAAAATTTAAAAATCACTTGGTTAACACAAAAAAATTTCAACAAATCAACTTGTGAAAATTTAAATGAATAATGTATTTTAAAAAGCTTGGCCAAACTGTCCCCATTTTACTTTTTCTAGCAGGGGAGGGTTTTGGAAAAAGGGTTTTAATCCTAACCTAGCTGTGTCTGGGAGTTTAAAAAACCTGGCTTTATAACTCCCTGCAAATAAAAAACTAGGTTAAATCTGTCCTAGCTAATATAACTTTTGTAAATATTGCCCCAAGCCAAACCCAAAACTGTGGTTACCTTGCAAATCCACTGAAAAGTAATCAACCACAAGTCTCCTACTCTGGATTATTTGAAATCACTGTAAAAAATTTAAAATTTTCACGCTTCTCTACCCTCCCTGGCCTGCCTGAAAAATTACGGGAAAATTTAACAACTTTGTGTATAGTCAGCTTTGTCAGCCTCTGTGAAAACTTTGGGCCTGGGGGGTGCAAAACTTAACCTAACTCTTTTTAAACGGTTTCCCAAAACTGGGACCTAGTATGAAAAGTTTAACCTAACTCTTTTAAAGGGTTCCTAACTGTGGCCTAGTATATGTTTTAACCTAACTCTTTTTAAACGGGTTTTCCTAATGGGGCCTTTACCTAAAAATAGCTTAACCTAGCTATTCCCACCCGGTTTGAAGGACCACTTTTGTAAAAATTTTTGTGTGGGCTTCCCCCAAGTGAGTCACCTTTACCCTGGCAAAAATCTGTTGACACCGGGGCTCTAGGTGGGTTTCCCCCAGCCTAAAAAGTGGCTTATAGGACAGAAATTTTACAAAAAGGGTTGGGAAAATTTCAAGAAAAAAACGCCTGCATGCACGTAAAAAAAGGACTAACTTTCTTGGTGTTCAGCATATATCCTATCTTTAACTTCCCTAAGCTTAAACCTTAGCCCCTCTGGACTTTCCCTCAGAAAAACGTGCAAAACCCGGGAAACTTAATTCCCGCAAAATTCAATTAAAATTGTTCCCCCCTGGGACCTCAGAAAAATTTTATATCCAAGAAGGGTATGTACCCCCAGTATTAAATATGCAGACCCCAACACTAGCTTCCCCGACTTCCTGAGGGCACTGGTACTTCTGGGCATGCTTCCCCCTGTTTCAAAACCCCCCCGGGGCCCCCAAATCAAAACTCATCACAAAAATCTTTCCCGACACTGGGCCCGAAAAAATTTCAAGAAAAAGTGGTCTTGTTTTTAAATGTAAAGGGCCTGACGGAGGAGGTCATCTACGGGGACATTCGAGGTGCCCCTACCAAAATTTTTCCCCCGGGCTCCGATGTGAAAACACGTGGGGGGGGGGCCGTTTTTGTGATCACGGCACGTCTTTTCCATTTGGGGTCTTTTCTTAAGAAGAAGAGCTGGGCCCTTCCAGACCCTCGTCCCCTTCGTTCAAACTAGGGCTGCCAGTTTTCCCTATAAAATTTTCCTAGTGTATGCCGACATTATCGGCCTATTACTACCTATGTTTAAAGGGCTTTTGGCTTTCATTTTTTATTTTCTCCGTTGCCTTAAATAAAACCCAAAATTTAAAATTTCTAACAAAAAACCACCTACTCCTTCCCTTTAAGAGTAAAACTATTTAAAATTAAAAAACCTTTCCCCAAAAATTTCCCTGCCAAAAGAGGAGAATTTCTGTTTTTTTTTTGGGGGGGTTTTTAAAGGGGCCCCCCAGCTCAGCCCTCCCGTAACCCGGGCCCTGCTGGGTCTGGGCCCGTGGAACTTTTAGGGACCAAATAAAAATTTTCCCCAAACCACTCAAAGGGAGGGTTTTTTAAAATTGGGCCCGGAAGGAAAAAAAAAATGGCAGGAAATGGCGAAAATGTACAAAAAAACCAGTCAATCCTGGAGTGGAACCACAGTCAATGGCCTCCACTCCAAACCAACAGATACAGGTACTAATGCTGGAAAAAAAATCCCCCCCAGTACCAACAATACCACCAGTCCGATGACATTCTTCTTTGCAAATATACAGGGTCTGAAGCCAGCAACGAACAACAAAATACCTTTCATCCGTGGACTGCTTGCAGAGGCAAATGCAATGTTTGCAGCTTTCACAGAGACCCACATAAAGGATCACTTGGACAACGAAATATGGATCCCAGGTTACAACCTATACAGATGCGACAGAGTGAACAGGCAAAAGGGGGGGGGGTTGGCCTGTACATCGCAGAGTCAGTTGTTTGCACAGAACTGCTTAATACCTCAAATGATGTAGTGGAAGTTTTAGCAGTAAAGATCGAGAACCAAAACCTAGTCATTGTGGTAGTCTACAAGTCTCTGGATGCAACGTCCCAGCAATTCCAGGAACAGCTGTTAAAAATTGACCATTGTCTGGAAAATCTGCCAGCTCCTGCCCCCAACATCTTGCTCCTGGGAGATTTCAACTTAAGGCACCTAAAATGGAGGAATATAGCAAATAATGTTGTTGCAGTGATAACACCAGGAGGCAGCTCTGACGAGAACTCTCACACACACACGAGCTTTTAAATCTCTGCATAAAATTCAATTTAAACCAGCAAATAATAGAGCCTACTAGACTGGAGAATACACTAGACCTCATCTTCACTAACAATGATGATCTGATACGAAATGTCACCATATCAAAAACAATATACTCAGATCACAACTTAATCGAGGTTCAGACATGTATGCGCGGAGCCCCAGATCGACATAATGAGATTAGTCACGAGGGAGCATTCACCAAATTCAACTTCAATAACAAAAACATAAAGTGGGACTAAGTAAGCCAAGTCCTCATCGATATAAGCTGGGAAGATATACTAAGCAACACAGACCCCAACTTATGCCTAGAACAGATTAACTCGGCGGCACTCGATGTATGCACAAGTCTTATTCCTCTAAGAAAAGGGAGGAGTAGATGTAAAATAGAAAGAGACAGGCGCTCCCTTTACAGGCGACGGAAAAGAATATCAGAGCGGCTAAAAGAGGCCAATAAATCTGAAATGCGTAGGGAGTCACTGGTCAGAGAAATAGCAAACATCGAACTTAAGCTAAAGGAATCTTATAGGAGTCAGGAATCGCGGGAAGAACTAAAAGACATAAATGAAATCGAAGAAACCCAAAGTATTTCTTCTCCTTTGCCAAATCAAAGTCGAGAACAACGTCTATTATTGGGCTCCTACTTAAACAAGATCGGTCCTACACAGATGACAGCAAGGAAATGAGTGAGCTACTGAAGTCCCAATATGACTCAGTTTTTAGCAAGCTGTTAACCAGACTGAGAGTCGAAGATCAAAATGAATTTTTTATGAGAGAGCCACATAATTTGGTTAACACAAGCCTATCTGATGTTATCCTGACGCCAAATGACTTCGAACAGGCGATAAATGACATGCCCATGCGCTCTGCCCCAGGGCCAGACTCATGGAACTCCGTGTTCATCAAGAACTGCAAGAAGCCCCTATAACGAGCTTTTACCATCCTATGGAGAGGGAGCATGGACACGGGGGTCGTCCCACAGTTACTAAAAACAACAGACATAGCCCCACTCCACAAAGGGGGCAGTAAAGCAATAGCAAAGAACTACAGACCGATAGCACTAACATCCCATATCATAAAAATCTTTGAAGGGGTCCTAAGAACATGGGTTTAGAACAGGTCGCTCCTGTCTGTCTCAACTATTGGATCACTACGACAAGGTCCTAGATGGACTAGAAGACAAAAAGAATGCAGATGTAATATATACAGACTTTGCAAAAGCCTTCGACAAGTGTGACCATGGCGTAATAGCGCACAAAATGCGTGCTAAAGGAATAAGAGGAAAAGTTGGTCGATGGATCTATAATTTCCTCACAGACAGAACACAAAGAGTAGTATTCAACAGAGTAAAGTCCGAGGCATCTACGTTGAAAAGCTCTGTTCCACAAGGCACAGTACTCTCTCCCATCTTGTTTCTCATCCTTATATCTGACATAGACAAGGATGTCAGCCACAGCATCTTGTCTTCCTTTGCAGATGACACCCGAATCTGAATGACAGTGTCTTCCATTGCAGACACTGCAAGGCTCCAGGCGGACATCAACCAAATCTTTCAGTGGGCTGCAGAAAACAATATGAAGTTCAACGATGAGAAATTTCAATTACTCAGATATGGTAAACTCGAGGAAATTAAATCTTCATCAGAGTACAAAACAAATTCTGGCAACAAAATAGAGCGAAACACCAACTTCAAAGACCTGGGAGCGATCATGTCGGAGGATCTCACCTTCAAGGACCTTAACATTGTATCAACTGCTAGAAAAATGACAGGATGAATAATGAGAACCTTCAAAACTAGGGATGCCAGGCCCAGGTCACTTGTTCTATCTAGGCTAGAATATTGCTGCACACTAACAGCACCTTTCAATGCAGGTGAAATTGCTGGCCTAGAAAATGCACAGAGAACTTTCATGGAGTGCATAACGGAGATAAAATACCTCAATTACTGGGAGCACTTGAAGTTCCTGAACCTGTATTCCATGGAATGCAGGCGGGAGAGATTTTGTTTTTTATTATCACACTGGCCGATTCCCACCAAGGCAGGGTGGCCCGAAAAAGAAAAACTTTCACAATCATTCACTCCATCACTGTCTTGCCAGAAGGGTGCTTTACACTACAGTTTTTAAACTGCAACATTAACACCCCTCCTTCAGAGTGCAGGCACTGTACTTCCCATCTCCAGGACTCAAGTCCGGCCTGCCGGTTTCCCTGAACCCCTTCATAAATGTTACTTTGCTCACACTTCAACAGCACGTCAAGTATTGAAAACCATTTATCTCCATTCACTCCTATCAAACATGCTCACGCATGCCTGCTGGAAGTCCAAGCCCATCGCACGCAAAACCTCCTTTACCCCCTCCCTCCAACCTTTCCTAGGCCGACCCCTACCCCGCCTTCCTTCCGCTACAGACTGATACACTCTTGAAGTCATTCTGTTTCGCCCATTCTCTCTACATGTCCGAACCTCCTCAACAGCCCTTCCTCAGCCCTCTGGACAACAGTTTTGGTAATCCCGCACCTCCTCCTAACTTCGAAACTACGAATTCTCTGCATTATATTCACACCACACATTGCCCTCAGACATGAGATCTCCACTGCCTCCAGCCTTCTCCTCGCTGCAACATTCATCACCCATGTTTCACACCCATATAAGAGCGTTGGTAAAACTATACTCTCATACATTCCCCTCTTTGCCTCCAAGGACAAAGTTCTTTGTCTCCACAGACTCCTAAGTGCACCACTCACCCTTTTCCCCTCATCAATTCTATGATTCACCTCATCTTTCATAGACCCATCCGCTGTCACGTCCACTCCCAAATATCTGAATACATTCACCTCCTCCATACTCTGTCCCTCCAATCTGATATCCAATCTTTCATCACCTAATCTTTTTGTTATCCTCATAACCTTTCTCTTTCCTGTATTCACTTTTAATTTTCTTCTTTTGCACACCCTACCAAATTCATCCACCAATCTCTGCAACTTCTCTTCAGAATCTCCCAAGAGCACAGTGTCATCAGCAAAGAGCAAACTGTGACAACTCCCACTTTATGTGTGATTCTTTATCTTTTAACTCCACGCCTCTTGCCAAGACCTTCGCATTTACTTCTCTTACAACCCCATCTATAAATATATTAAACAACCACGGTGACATCACACATCCTTGTCTAAGGCCTACTTTTACTGGGAAATAATTTCCCTCTTTCCTACATACTCTAACTTGAGCCTCACTATCCTCGTAAAAACTCTTCACTGCTTTCAGTAACCTACCTCCTACACCATACACCTGCAACATCTGCCACATTGCCCCCCTATCCACCCTGTCATACGCCTTTTCCAAATCCATAAATGCCACAAAGACCTCTTTAGCCTTATCTAAATACTGTCACTTATATGTTTCACTGTAAACACCTGGTCCACACACCCCCTACCTTTCCTAAAGCCTCCTTGTTCATTTGCTATCCTATTCTCCGTCTTACTCTTATTTCTTTCAATAATAACTCTACCATACACTTTACCAGTTATACTCAACAGACTTATCCCCCTATAATTTTTGCACTCTCTTTTATCCCCTTTGCCTTTATACAAAGGAACTATGCATGCTCTCTGCCAATCCCTAGGTACCTTACCCTCTTCCATACATTTATTAAATAATTGCACCAACCACTCCAAAACTAATATCCCCACCTGCTTTTAACATTTCTATCTTTATCCCATCAATCCCGGCTGCCTTACCCCTTTCATTTTACCTACTGCCTCACGAACTTCCCCCACACTCACAACTGGCTCTTCCTCACTCCTACAAGATGTTATTCCTCCTTGCCCTATACACGAAATCACAGCTTCCCTATCTTCATCAACATTTAACAATTCCTCCAAAATATTCCCTCCATCTTCCCAATACCTCTAACTCTCCATTTAATAACTCTCCTCTCCTATTTTTAACTGACAAATCCATTTGTTCTCTAGGCTTTCTTAAATTGTTAATCTCACTCCAAAACTTTTTCTTATTTTCAACAAAATTTGTTGATAACATCTCACCCACTCTCTCATTTGCTCTCTTTTTACATTGCTTCACCACTCTCTTAAACTCTCTCTTTTTCTCCATATACTCTTCCCCTTGCATCACTTCTACTTTGTAAAAACTTCTCATATGCTAACTTTTTCTCCCTTACTACTCTCTTTACATCATCATTCCACCAATCGCACCTCTTCCCTCCTGCACCCACTTTCCTGTAACCACAAACTTCTGCTGAACACTCTAACACCACATTTTTAAACCTACCCCATACCTCTTCGACCCCATTGCCTATGCTCTCATTAGCCCATCTATCCTCCAATAGTGTTTATATCTTACCCTAACTACCTCCTCTTTTAGTTTATAAACCTTCACCTCTCTCTTCCCTGATGCTTCTATTGTCCTTGTATCCCCTCTACCTTTTTACTGTCAGTGTAGCTACAACTAGAAAGTGATCTGATATATCTGTGGCCCCTCTATAAACATGTACATCCTGAAGTCTACTCAACAGTCTTTTATCTACCAATACATAATCCAACAAACTACTGTCATTTTCGCCCTACATCATTTTCTTGTATACTTATTTATCCTCTTTTTCTTAAAATATGTATTACCTATAACTAAAACCCTTTCTATGCAAAGTTCAATCAAAGGGCTCCCATTATCATTTACATCTGGCACCCGAAACTTACCTACCAAACCCCCTCTAAAAGTTTCTCCTACTTTAGCATTCAGGTCCCCTACCACAATTACTCTCTCACTTGGTTCAAAGGCTCCTATACATTCACTTAACAACTCCCAAAATCTCTCTCTCTCCTCTGCATTCCTCTCTTCTCCAGGTGCATACACGCTTATTATGACCCACTTCTCGCATCCAACCTTTACTTTAATCCACATAATTCTTGAATTTACACATTCATATTCTCTTTTCTCCATCCATAACTGATCATTCAACATTACTGCTACCCCTTCCTTTGCTCTAACTCTCTCAGATACTCCAGATTTAATCCCATTTATTTCCCCCCACCGAAACTCCCCTACCCTCTTCAGCTTTGTTTCGCTTAGGGCCAGGACATCCAACTTCTTTTCATTCATAACATCAGCAATCATCTGTTTCTTGTCATCCGCACTACATCCACGCACATTCAAGCATCCCAGTTTTATAAAGTTTTTCTTCTCTTTTTTTAGTAAATGTCTAGAGGAGAAGGGGTTACAAGCCCATTGCTCCCGGCATTTTAGTCGCCTCATACGACAAACATGGCTTACGGAGGAAAGATTCTTTTCCACTTCCCCATGGACAATAGAAGAAATAAAGAAGAACAAGAGCTATTTAGAAAAAGGAGAAAAACCTAGATGTGCGTGTCTGTGAAGTGTGACCAAAGTGTAAGTAGGAGTTATCTAGCGTGTTTATGAGACTGAAAAAGAAACCAGCAATCCTACCATCATGCAAAACAGTTACAGGTTTCTGTTTCACAGTCATCTGGCAAGACGGTAGTACTTCCCTGGGTAGTTGCTGTCTACCAACCTACTACCGGGAGAGATACATGATTATATACACCTGGAAAATCCTAGAGGGACTAGTACCGAACTTGCACAGGAAAATCACTCACAACGAAAGCAAAAGACTTGGCAGACGATGCAACATCACCCCAATGAAAAGCAGGGATGTCACTAGCACGTTAAGAGACCATACAATAAGTGTCAGGGGTCCGAGACTGTTCAACTGTCTCCAGCATACATAAAAAGGATTACCAATAGACCCCTGGCAGTCTTCAAGCTGGTACTGGACAAGCACCTAAAGTCGGTACCTGACCAGCTGGGCTGTGGCTCGTACGTAGGATTACGTGCAGCCAGCAGTAACAGCCTGGTTGGTCAGGCTCTGACCCACCAGGAGGACTGGTCACAGATCGTGCCGCGGGGACGTTGACCCACGGAACTCTCTCCAGGCAAATTAAAGGTAGCATTACAGTATAGAGGCAGCGACAGTATTAACATTACAGTATACAGGCAACTACAGTATTAACATTACAGTATACAGGCAGCTACAACATTAACATTACAGAATACAGGCAGCTAAACTATTAATATTACAGTATACAGGCAGCTACATTATTAACATTACGGTATACAGACAGCTACTGTATTAACATTACAGAATACAGTCAGCTACTGTATTAACATTACAGTATACAGGTAGCTACACTAATAACATTATAGTATGCAGGGAGCTATAGCATTAATATTACAGTATACAGGCAGCTAGAGCATTAACATTACAGTATACAGGTAGCTAGAGTGTTAACATTACAGTAAACAGGCAGCTACAGTCTTAACATTACAGTATAGAGGAAGCTACAGCGATAATATTACAGTATACAGGCAGTTACAGTGTTAACATTACAGTAAAGAGGAAGCTACAGTGTTAACATTACAGTATACAGGCAGCTACAGTGTTAACATTACAGTATAGAGGAAGCTACAGTGTTAAAATTACAGAATGCAGGCAGCTACACTGTTAACAATACACTATACAGGCAGCTACAGTGTTAACATTACAGTATAGATGAAGCTACAGTGTTAAAATTACAGTATACAGGCAGCTACAGTATTAATATCACAGTATACAGGAAGCTACAGTGTTAACATTACAGTATATTGGAAACTACAGTATTAACATTGCAGTATACAGGCTGCTACAGTATTAACATTGCAATATACAGTCAGCTACAGTATTAACATTGCAGTATACAGGCTGCTGCAGTAATAACGTTACAGAATACAGGCAACTACAGTAATAACATTACAGTATACAGGCTGCTACAGTGTTAATATTTCAATGTACAGAGTGCTACAGTATTAACATTACAGTATACAAGCAGCTACAGTGTTAACATTACAGTATACAGGCTGCTACAGTATTAACATTATAGGATACAGGCAGCTACAGTATTAACATTACAGTATACAGGCAGCTACAGTAATAACATTACAATATACAGGCTGCTACAGTATTAACATTACAGAACACAGGCTGCTACTGTATTAACATTACAGGATACAGGCAGCTACAGTATTAACATTACATTATACAGACAGCTACAGTATTAACATTACAGTATACAGGCTGCTACAGTATTAACATTAAAGTAAACAGGCAGTTACAGTGTTAACATTAGAGTATACAGGCAGCTCAGTATTGACATTGCAGTATA
>NW_026486030.1:0-24402 GCF_026875155.1 Cherax quadricarinatus | reverse complement strand
GTGTAGCGATAGAAATGTACCTAAGTAATGTAGCGACAGAATACCTAAGTAAGTAGCCAGGAAGGTACCAAAGAATGTAGCGCAGAAAGGTAATAAGTAAGTAGCACAAAAAGGTCCCTAAGTAATGAGGGACAAAAAGGTACCAAAGTAATTTAGCGACAGAAAGGTAACTAAGTAATGAGCGCAGAAAGGTCCCCTAAGTATGTAGCGACAAAAAGGTACCTAAGTAATTGCGCCCAAATGGTACCTAGTAGGTAGCAGTCATCTCTGGGTCCTCTTGGGGAGGGAATATCACTCCTAGTTCCCTGCGGAGTGTCTCAGTAACTTGCACTCCAGAAGGGTGTGTTGGGGCGTGGAACGTGCTGACATTTTACTGGAACATTCTCCTAGCCTTGTTCCTCTTTGGTGTGGGAAGCCCAAACGAAGCCGGGATGGGGGGGACACTGCGCTCGGACCAGCTTTTTTAATTATGGGGGGGTTCTCCTGAGTCGCTGTCGGTCCCTGTGAGGGGGGTTTCCCCTAAGACCCCCCCCTAATTTTGTGGCTCTGGCACCCTCCATTTTGGACTGTCGTGGCTGATGGGGACAGAAATCCCAAACTGTGGTAGTCTGTTGCTCCCTTTGGGCTGCATATCTCCCGCCTCATTTCCCGGTTGGTCATGGTGAGGATCGAGTTAATGTCGATCTGTTACCTGAATTCAAAGGGCTGTCTTATGTCAGGTGGGATGTGATGAGGTGAACTTGTCCTGGGGGTTGAGGATGGAGGGGGCATGATTGCAGGGGGAATAACTGTATGACAGGTGGGAGTCGATGTCGTGGGGCTGGAAAAATGCCTGCGAATCGCCCCCCAGCTGTTTTGAAGGATGTGCAGTGGTCGGGGAGTCGCCACCCCTGGTGGGCCCATTGTGGTACAGTCCGCTGTGCCTCTTCCGTCAGGGTGACAGAACCCCTTGTGAAATCACTGCACATGTGCCTCCCTCTCCCGTGCATGCTTGTTCAGCTGTTTGTGAGGGTGTCTTGCTGCAAAGACGTTAGAGTGGGTAGTGCTGAGAAAACTCGGCTGCTTTGGGGGCGCCGGGAGGTGGGGTTTTGGTCCCCGAACGGAAGGTCCAAATCTTTCAAGGGTAGTTGTTTGGGCCACCGCTTCGTCCGCAGCACAAAACGGCGAATCCGTAGCAGCCCGTGAAGAGTGTGGGATTTTGTGTCAGGGTTGTTAATTTCGTTCCTTAGTGGCGTCCCTTTGTGCCGGTGCAAAAAAGGGGCCCACTTTGCACGCTTTTATGATTTTACTCTGTCACCCAAGGAAGGAAGCCGGGGCCTCAGTTCTGAGAATTTGTTTTGGTCCAACGGGGGCCCCAAAAGCATGTTCTATCTCCTGATTTTTGACGCCTCCACCTTTCCCTGCTCTGCGGGAAGGATGGCAAAACCCCGGTTTTGCAGTAGTCAATGAGCGAGCGATAGTTGATATAGTAAAAGGAAGTCCCATTTTGCTTCCCCTCACGGTCCTCATCATGGCTCCCATGGCGTTGGTTAGAGGACGTGCCCTGAAATACTGGGCCCCCTTTTTCTGAAAGGTCAGCTTTTTTAAATTGTAGTTCCAAGTAAGGTAGGAGCCTGCCATAAAGTTTTTTTCCTAAAATTTGTAATCATCCACAGGATTGGCCCCTTGAACTCATTGCAAGAGATTTCTGGCCGAGCTGAGGCCTTTTCCCTTTGAAAGACGGTAATTAGGCCCAAAGCTTCTGAGCCTGTCGTTTTAAATTCCCTTTTCCCCATTAAACCGGTGCAAGATATCGCATAGTGGGAGCTGTGGCCACCTGAAGGGAAAAGCCACATTTCCCGAAAAGGAGAAAAAAGGGTACGCTGAGCACACCCCCCTTGTGGCGTACCGTTTTCCATTTTTTTTTAAGGAAAAGGTAAGCCCCTGAAAGCGAAAGGCCTCCCTGCCCCTAAGGTGGACTCATCCAGGCCAGGAGGCGCCCTTTGTTTCCCCTCCGAGTAGTATTGCCAGGTTTGCTTGGGGCTGGCTAGCCAAATGCCTTCTCAAGTGAGGTGACGACGAACTGGGTTTTTTTTGTTACTACAGCTTTGGGCTTAGTGAGGGGTTTAGCATCGCTGTACCCACTCCTTTGGTGAACCCAAATATGTATGATGGGGGGGCCCAAAGTTTCCTGGGAGGGGTTTAACACCATCATCTCGCAGTTTTGGCTAAGCAGGGGTCGCGATATGGGTTCTACGCTGGGCCTTGGGGTTTGGAATTGGTCGTGTTAGCTTTTTTCCCAAAGCTGTGGGAGTGCCTGGCCCTCCAGATTTTATGACGTCTGTAGGGCCCTCCATCCACTCTGCACACCCCGTGAAATTTTGGGTATAACACCATCGTCCCCGGGCGTGTCACCCTTTGTTTTTAAATGGCACGTCGGGGGTTCCAAGTCCGTGAGGTCTTCATCTACATTTTCCCGACTCAATGCAGTTGTATGTTAGCGGGCGCTGTGGCAGAAGTCCGTCTGTTATTGGGATTCCTGTGGGGTGGTGGAGGCTCCCATGGAAGTGAGGTTTCCCACTTTTTCTCAGCTTCCTGGGATGGGTTGGGTGTGTGGTGGCTCGGCTTGCTCTGCCAGTTGCTATGTTGGCTTTCCCCATATCCGAAAAGGGTGGTGTGATCCCCAAATGTTGGCACCACCCCAGCCATTTCTCAGTTTTTATCTGAGGGAGATCTGCGGGCATGTTCCCACATGCTCTCAGGTTTTCCCTTTTCTCTCCCGTAGGGTTAGCCTGTATAGCTTCCTAAAAGATTTGTGCGGTGGTTCTGCCCCGCACCTCGTCTTTGTAAAACCACCGTCTTTTTTTGGTGAGTGCGCCTGCGGACTTTTTAAAATTGGCACTCTGCTGCCTGGTGGAACAGTGTTAGCTCTGTTCCCCGTACACGTCTTCGATAAGAGTATGTGGACCCCCCAGTCATGAAGATAATCCTGGAAAACACCTTCCATTTGGGCCCCCTTTTTTGCCCCATCTAGGAGGCAGAAAACTTGGGAGGCCTGTTGATGTTGAGGTGGTGATCACTGAAAAGTGGTCACTGACAAGGGGGAGGGTTTTCCCATGGGGCCCTGCTGCGAGTTGTCTTGACCCAAAGGAAAGTCGGGCAGTCCCCAACAGTGTGTGGCTCCCCATTGTTTAGAAAACTTTACCTCTGGAATTCGTGTAGGAGTTTGTTTGTTCTCCCAGCAGTTTGGGTTTTGCTGAGTGAGATGCGTTTTTGGGTGATGTGCTTTTAAGTCTCCACCCACAAAATACACTCGGGGCGTGTATGCGAGGAGCTTTGCAATGTCGAGGAGTTTTTGGGGTTTTTTAAAAGGTTATAGTGGTAATGGGCCCCAGGTATGTGTGCAAGGAGGCCTGACCTCGACATCCTCCCCATAGCCCACGGGTTGGCTTAACCTCGTGAGGATTGATTGGTACAATAAGCTGTGCCCTGCAGTGAACCCCCGGGCATGTGCCGAAAAACCCAGAAAAACCGGGTAGTTTGGGCAATAGTGGGGAAACGTCAGCTTTCTTGTAGCAAGACGATGTAACCCCGATCCGAATTCTGCCCCCAGCAAGTGGTGCTGTTTCCCCCTGGGCCCCTAAATGTTCCTTTGCAGAATTTGGGGTGTGTTTTGGTACGGGTTATTCATCGCTGTTTTTTCTGAGCTGGAGCTGGTCTGCCCTCTTGAGAACTGCAAATTTGGCATCCACTGTCTCCTCCCCGGAGTAAGCACACTTAAAGGCTTTTGCCATTGTGGAATGCGTCTGTTGTTCGGGAGTTTTTGTGTTGCAAATAAGATCCGTGAACACCTTTATGAGTGTAGAGATCCTCCCTGGTGGGGCCTGCTTTGGGGGTTGGGTTCGAAAAAAGTGGATATTATTGGGTTTTGTGGTCTGTGGGGACGCTGGGGTTGGTTTTTTTTATTGTATCCCCCCTGGTCTGTTGCTGTTACCAGGCTGGGTAGCCGGGATTGTGGTGGGTGCGAGTTTAGTCTCAAGCGCGTGCCCCGGCAAGGAGTGCCTGCGTTTGTTTGGCCGTGGGGGGCCCGTTTAGTGCCCTTTGATGCATTTCGATGCCCCCTTGACGCCTCCCGTTCCCCCTTTTTTTCTGTTTTTGTTGAGGTAGGGGGGGGGAGGGATTCTTTACCCTTTAGCCCCGGTTGAGGCTTCGAGGATTGGGAATTCCCGGCTTGACTTGGGGTTAGCGCTGAGGATCTGCCGGTTTTGGCGAGGGGTGCCCAAAGACTAAGGCGAGGGGCTGTTACCCATTCTCCTCCCGTTCTTCAAGTTTCTCCTTTTTATGGGCTGTGAAGGCCCCCTGTGTGGCGAAAAGTTTCCTCAAAAAAGAAACCCCGAGTTGCACTGTGTTTAAATTTAAAACCGTCGGTTTTTTGAACCCTTATTCAATCCTGAGACACTGCAACTTTTGGGATCTTAATACTTGGGAATTCTTACTTGCACAAAAATGGAAAAAACAATATCGGGTTGGTAGGTAAGAACATGGGAACGTTGGGAACTGTTTCCCATGTGTCTTTCTACCCATTCTTTTACTTGCCTAACCTTGGGCACCTACTTCCACATTGGACAAAAGGGCACCCCTACGACTGGTGCCCCTCATTGTCTCGGTTTTTTAAATGCTTCTCCCTCATATCCCTATTCTATTCAAGGTTGAGGACTGACCACAGACCAAGGCTGGGGACTGATTACCTATTCTCCTCCTGTTCTTAAGTTTTTCCCCTTTTTGGACTGATGAAGCCATGTGGGGAAACGTTTCCCAATAAAAATACCCAAGAGTTTACATGTGTCTAAATTTAAAAAACATGCGGTTTTTGAAGATTCATTACAATCATTACCTTGAGAGGGGTATTTTCTTAGTGATATGGCAAATTCGCCATGACACAAAGATAGGGGATAATTGATTCAAACGTGATGTTAGGGAATTCAGAAGGATTTAGACAAATCTATTCTTGGTCAGAAAAGGGCAGATGCAGTTCAGGTAGATAAATCATGGTTTGAAGCTGGGGGGGTATCCCTAACCCCGACTTTAAATTTTAAAAAATGTAGAACTTAGCCCTAAGTTGTGAAAAGGGGCTTGGGGGTTATGGTGAGCAGAACCTCAAAACCCAAAACAGCGTTCGAATAAAGGAAAAAAAATTTTTGGATTTTATCAAGAATGTAAGCAACAGAAGGCCAGAGGTCATTTCGAGCTTTAACTATTAGTAAAGGCCTCACCCAGATTATGCAGTCAGTTTGGTCTCCCCATTACAGTGGACATAAATTCGTTGAAATTTTGCGAAGAAGGGGCAAATTAATACATGGCATTAGAAAATTTTTTTATGAAGAAGATTGAAGACTTTAAATTTCATTATTTGTTAGACGAGAATGAGGGAGACAAAATGAAATGTTAAGTTAAAAATGGGTTTAATAAAAGGGATTTAATAAAGGGTTTGGGAATTCTCCAAGAGGAACCCCCAGTAATGGTTTAAATTAGACAAGTTGAGATTAGAAAGACTAGGAAAAATTTGGTTTTGGGAAAAGGGTAGTTGAGAGTGGAAAAGTTACCTAGTTGGGAATTTAGGCTGGGATTTTAGTAGTTTAAAAATTTTGGTTGGTAAAATTTTTTGAGTGAGGGGGTTGGATTTTGGGGGGCTTGCAAATGAGTGGATAGAGTTGTAATAAAGTTGGTGAAATTTCCGCAATTTTGTAAAGTAAAAGGACCAAGTGCAAATAATGTGACATTTTTTTGTGGCGTTTCGCTCTCCAGGAGCTTTATCAAAACCATTTAAAAAAAATACATGGACACAAGGGGTATTAAAAAAGGCCCCAAAGTGGGGTAATTTTTTTTTGGGTCCATTTCGTGTTCACTGTGGTAGTAGTGTTAGTAGTGTTGGTAGTTGTAGTAACAAAAGTAAAACAAATTTTAGTGCAATTAAATTTGACATGGTAAAAGGATATAAAAGCTATTATTGGGTACATTAAAATAGGTTGGACAATATAAACTGGAAAGAGGCAGGTTTTTCGTGTTACTCTCTGTATGTACTTTGTGTAGTTAACAGGAGAGTATTGGGAGGGTTTACTGTTTTTAGGGGATTCTTGCTAAGATTCAGAGATGGTGAAACTGCCCTTGTTTTGTTTAATTGTATTCGAAAAAGCGATCAGTGCTGATTCGAGGCACTTGCGTCTGCGGGAAAATTTGTTTTTTTTGATCATAATTGGGCGTCTCTGAATTCTGAGGAAAAGGTGGAATTTCGGTGTTGTAACAGGCGCTGTTTAAGTTTTCGTTCCACTTGCGTAAAGTGTTCATTTGGGGGGGGTCGGGTTTCTTGTGTTTCACCCCGTAAATTTGTCCAGCCCCCCCAGGGTTTTAGTGTAAACCCCCGCATTGACTGGTTTTTGGTGCTTTGGTTTTGTCCGGTTGATCCCTTTTTTGAAATGCTAGAAGGATGGCGATCTGGTGTTGCTTGTGAAAGTACTTTTGGACGGTGGCAAAATTTAAAAAAAAAATGCATATAATGTATCCCTTTTTTTGACTCGTTTCGCCACACGTGGGCTTTTTTAAGGGCAAAAAGAATACCTGGGGTGGGAGGAACGCGAGTATTTTAGTCCGGCTGAGGTCGGTGAAGAATGCTGCATCTGATGATGTAGGTGGGGTTATAGGTCTAAAAAAAATTGGGGGCTGGAAAGGAGATTGGGTAAGTTTTTGAGCGACCTTCTACAGTGTTTTTTTGTGGGTGGATGAAGAAGTTTTTTGGAAATGGTTCAGCTATGTTATAGAAGCCACTTTCTGGTTTTAAGTTTTGGATAAGAAATAAGTGATGATTCCAGGTTCTTCGGGATTGAGGTTGTTTCTGTGGCGTTAAGTCTTTAGTTTTGTAGTTTTTCAAGTGGGTTTTGGAATTCGGTGTTGTAGAGGCGTTTTGTGTCGTCGACCGCTTTCGATTTGGGGTTTGAAATACGTGTTTGGAGGTCCCCTTTATGTTTCGCCGTTAACTTGTTGCAGTTATTACAAGGGATTTGTACCCCCGCAGGGATGGGGCTTGTCCTGCCTACTACTGGTGTGTCCTTTATGGTCGTGGTTGTGGAGGTAGATATTGGGAAAGATGTTTTGGCAAAAATGTTTGGAAAAAATGTTGGCAATGGAGTTGGTGGGAAGGACTTGTATCTCTTCTCGGCAGTGTCTTCTCTGGGGTGTTGAAGGTTTAATGCTCGCCGTTTCAGTCTTGATGAAGTGACGAGGATAGTGGAGTTTAGAAAATATTTGTTCAATTATAGTGCATTCTTCCTCAAGGAAACTCGTTGCTGCAGATTCTGAGTGCACGCAGGAAGAAGCCTATAATTACACCATGTTTGGTTTTGGTGTCGTGGTGAGAGTAGAAGTGGAGATCTTCTCCACTTCTACTCTCACCACGACACCAAAACCAAACGTGGTGTAATTATAGGCTTCTTCCTGCGTGCACTCAGAATCTGCAGCAACGAGTTCCTTGAGGAAGAATGCACTATAATTGAACAAATATTTTCTAAACTCACTATCCTCGTCACTTCATCAGAGACTGCAGACGGCGAGCATTAAACATCTTACAACACACCTAGAGAAGACACTGCCGAGAAGAGATACATAGTCCTTCCCGCCAACTCCATTGCCAAACATGTTTCCAACATCTTTGCCAAAACATCATTCCAAGTATCTACCTCCACAACCACGACATCAAGGACATCACCAGTAGTAGGCAGGACAAGCCTCCATCCTCTGCAGGGGTATACATAATCCCTTGTAATAACTGCAACAAGTTATACGTGGGCGAAACATCAAGGGACCTCCAAACACGTATTTCAGAACACCAATACGCAAGCAGGTCTGACGACACAAGGAACGCCTGCGTACAACACCGTAATTCACACAACCACTTGATAAACTACAGAAACTCAAGACTTATCGCCACAGAAGACAACACTCAATACCGAAGAATCCTGGAATCATCACTTATATCTATATCCGACAACTTCAACCAGAATAGTGGGTTCTATAAAATAGCTGAACCACTTGCCAAGAAACTTCTTCAACGCTATCCCACATTAAGAAAACTGTAGAAGTTCTGCCTCACAAACTTATCCAATCTCCTTTCCAAGCTACCCAATTTTTTAGACTCTATAACCCCACCTCGTACACATCCATGCAGCATTCTTCACCAGACCTCAGCCGGACAAAAATACTCCGTTCCTTCCACCCCAAGGTAGTTTGTTTGTGACTTGAAAAAGCCCACTGTTTGGGCGAAACGTAGTCAATGAAAGGATCACATAAAAACTGCATTTGGTGTTTATATTGCCATTTGTCGGTAATTTTATACCACATTTGAGACGTTCAGTGCAACCTGTGCTGTTTGGAAGAATTATAACGTTTGTTGGGAGCGGGTGTAGATGCGTGAGAATTAACGATCTGAAGAGCTTTATCTTGAAGTCTTTGATAAAAAAGAAGGAAAAAGTAACTCAGTGAATTTTGGTGAAATGTATGTACATTCCAGTCCAAGAAACTCAGGAAACTACAAAATTCGGTATGCTCTTAGGAAAACCCCGATGATGATGCCTCTTTTGGTCTTGGTATCATGACTGAATATAATTTGTGAGATCATTTTTATTGGTGGGTTTCCGATAAACTTGAAATCATAGGTTGTTGTCTACTTTGTGAATGAGACGTCGAGAAAGGTATCATGTCAATTTGACTCTTCTTCCAGTGTAAACTGGATCGCCGTTCAACTGCGTATGAGCCTTCCCTAAAGATTTCCCGTACATCAAAACGTTTGGGAGTTATTACGAGTACGTCGTCCCACGTAACGTAACCAAGTTGACGCAAAGTGACGTAAACCAATAGGTTAAGAGAGTGTGAAGCAATGTAAAAAGAGAGCAATGAGAGAGTGGGTGAGATGTATCACGCAAATTTTGTTGCTAGTAAGAAAAAGTTTTGGAGTGAGATTACAAGTTTAAGAAGCCTAGAAACAAATGGATTTTGTCAGTTAAAAATAGGAGGAGGAGAGTCATTAAATGGAGTGTTAGAAGTATTGAGAATATGAGGGGTGAATATTTGGATAATTGTAAAAATGTTGATGATAATAGGGAAGCTGGAATTTCGTTTATAGGCAAGGAGGAATAACATCTTGTAGGAGTGAGGAAGACCAGTTGTGAGTGTGGGGGAAGTTCGTGGGCAGTAGGTCAAAAAGAAAGGGGTAAGGCAGCGGGGATGATGGGATAAAGATAGAAATATTTAAAAGCAGTGGGGTATAGTTTTGGAGTGTTTGGTGCAATTTATTTAATAAATGCATGGAAGATGAGTAAGGTACCTAGTGGATTGGCAGAGAGCATGCATAGTCCTTTTATAAAGCAAAGGGGACAAACAGAGTGCAACAATTATAGGGTGGATAAGTCTGTTGAGTATACCTGGTAAAGTGTATGGAAGAGATATTAATGAAAGAATTAAGAGTAAACGGAGAAGTAGGATAGCAGATGAACAAGGAGCTTTAGAAAGGTAGGGGGTGTGTGGACCAGGTGTTACAGTGAAACAATATAAGTAAACAGACTTTAGATAAGGCTAAGAGGTCCTTTGTGGCATATATGGATTTGAAAAAGGCGTATGACAGGTGGATAGGGGGGCATTGTGGCAGAATGTTGCAGGTGTATGGTGTAGGAGGTATGTTACGAAAGCAGTGAAGAGTTTTTACGAGATAGTGAGGTCAGTTAAGTAATGTAGGAAAGAGGGAGACAATTTCCCATTAAAGTAGGCTTAGACAATTGAAATGTGATGTCACTGTGGTTGTTTTAATATATTTATAGATGGGGTTGTAATAGAATAATGCGAGGGTCTTGGCAAGAGGCGTGGCGTAAAAAGATTAAAGAACACACATAAAGTGGGAGGTTGTCAAGTTCTCTTTGCTGATGACACTGTGCTCTTTGAGAATCTGAAGAGAAGTTGCAGAATTGGGGTGATGAATTTGGTAGGTGGCAAAAGAAGAAATTAAAAGTGAATACAGGAAAGAGTAAGGATATAGGATAACAAAAAGATAGGTGATGAAAAGAATTGGATATCAGATTGGAGGGAGAGAGTATGGAGGAGGTGAATGTATTCAGATATTTGGGAGTGGACTGTCAGCGATGGTCTATAAAAGATGAGGTGAATCATAGAATTGATGAGGGTAAAATGGTGAGCGGTGCACTTAGGAGTCTTTGGAGACAAAGAACTTTGTTCTTGAGGCAAGATGGGAAATATGAGAGTATAGTTTTATCAACACTCTTATATTGTTTGAAGCATGGGTGATGATGTTGCAGCGAGGAGAAGGCTGGAGGCCAGTGGAGATGTCATGTCTGAGGGCAATGTGTGGCGTGAATATAATGCGAGAATTCGTAGATTGAAGTTAGGATAGGTTGCGGGATTACCAAAAGTGTTGTCCAGAGGGGCTGAAGAAGGTTGTAGAGGTGGTTCGGACATATATAGAGAATGGAGCGAAACAGAGTGACTTCAAGAGTGTATCAGACTGTAGTGGAGGGAAGCGGGTAGGGGTCGGCCTAGGAAAGGTTGGAGGGAGGGGTAAAGGATGTTTTTTTGTGTGCGAGGGGCCTGGACTCCAGCAGGCAATGCAGAGCGTGTTTTATAGGAGTGAATGGAGACAAATGGTTTTTTATACTTGACGTGCTGTTGGAGTGCGAGCAAAGTAACATTATGAAGGGGTTCAGGAAACCGGCAGGCCGACTTGAAGTCCTGGAGATGGGAAGTACAGTGCCTGCACTCTGAAGGAGGGTGTTACTTTGCTGTTTTAAAACTGTAGTGTAAAAGCACCCTTCTTGCAGACAGTGATGGATTGAATGAAGGTGAAGTTTTTTTCTTTTTCAGGCACCCCTGCCTTGGAGGGAATCGGCAGTGATAATAAAAATCAATAAATTAAAATATATATATATATATATATATAATAATAATATATATATATATATAAATTATATATATAAAATATATATAGATATATAGATATATCTATAATATATATATATTATATTAACAAGGCGTGCCGTCTCCCACCGAGGCAGGGTGACCCAAAAAGGAAAGAAAATCCCCAAAAAAGAAATACTTTCATCTCACTCACACAACTCTCAGTCTAAGACCTACTATTAACTGGAAGTATTCTCCCTCTCATCTACACACCCTAACCGACCTCATTTCCTCATAAAAACTGTTAACACATTTAGGTAACTTACCACCTATTCCATATACTTCCAACAAATACGACGATTGCTCCCTATCCACTCTATCAAATGCCTATTCTAAATCCATAAACATGCAATAAAAGACTTCCCTACCTTTATCTAAATACTGTTTTCACATATATGCTTCAATGTAATACACTTGAATCTACATCATCCCCTACCCACTCTGAAGCTCCTGCTCATCCGCAAATCCTACATTCTGTCTTACTCAAATTTTTTTCAATAATAACCCTACCGTATACTATTTTCTGATATACTCAGTAAACTTATTCCTCTATACTTTTTACAATCTCTTTGTGCCCCGTCCCATTATAAGTAAAAAAGGAGTAATACATCTCTCTGCCAATCCTAGGTACCTTCCCCCTCTTTCATACATTTATTAAACAAAACGACCAACCACTCCAACACTATATCATCCCCTGCTTTGTAACATTTCTGGTCATGAACCGTCAGTTCCAACTGGCTTTACCCCGTTTCAATTTCGTAATGCCTCACGCACCTCCCAGGTAAAAAGGCAAAGATTTGGTTGGGGATATTATTTTATTTTTTTATGGGTGGGGGGGTATATAGATATTAAGAGAGTATGATAGAATTTTTGTTTGTGTAATAAAGGGAAAGGGATGTTTGGTAAGAATTTAGTGTAGTAGGAGTTTTTTTTTTGTGGAGATTTTGTTGATAGAGTTATAAAATTTTAAATAATGATAAAATGATTATTTAGAAAATTATAGGTGTTTTTTTAGGTATAATAATTTAGATAAATTGATTTATTTTATGTTTTTATATATAAATTTTGTTTTCTTATTGAAAATTATGAACTCTGAAGATTCGATCATTTGGCAAAGAATTTTGGTGGTCGCGCCCTGTGCATGCAAAGAGTACGTAACCTTTATTCGGCGCTTGTACACACCCTCATTTGCAGGCTCACCGTCAAATATAAACTTAAAAACGATATTTGATCTGCACTTAGACTGTAAGGAGATAGAGGCCGACAATTTGTCTGACAGGTAGTAGTTCCAACAAAGCTAGACCTCAAATATTGAATATAGCTTTATAATACTTCATTAGGAGGCACTTAGGAATTATTAGAAACTTACATAGAATCACAAAAGTATTTTATTGGCCAAAATTAAGCAGGAGTGAAGAGATCAAATCCGGTGTTGCGGGGGTGGAGGGTGGGGGGGGTGGGGGGGTGTTGGTGGGGGGGGGGGGGGTGGGGGTTGGGGGGGGGGGGGGGGGGGGGGGGGAGGGTAGGGTGTGGGTGGGGAGGGTGGGAGGTGGGTGGGTTGGGTTGGGGGGGGGGGGTTGGGTGATTTTTATATTTGGGGGGGGGGGGGGGGGGGGGGTTGGGGGGGGGGTGGTTGGGGTGGGTGTGGGGGGGGGGGTGGTTTGGGGGGGGGGGGTTGGGGGGGTGTGGTTTGGGATGATTGTGGGGGGGGGGGGGGTGGGGTGTTTGGTTGGGGGTAGGGGGTAGGGGGGGGTGAGACGTTGGGGGGGGGGGGTGGGGGGGGGGGGAGTGATGGGGGGGGGGGGAGGGGGGGGGGGGGGGGGGGGGGGGATATTGGTGTGGGTTGGGGTATGGTGGTGGGGGGGGGGGGGTGGGATTGGGGGGGGGGGGGGGGGGGGGGGGGGTGGGGGGGGGTGTGGGGTGGGGGTGGGGGTGGGGGGGGTGGGGGGGGTGGGGGGGGGCGTGGGAGGGTTGGAGGGGGGGTGGTGTGTGGGTTGGGGGGGTATGGGGGGGATGGGGGGGGGTGCGGGGGTTGGGAGGTGGGGGGTGGGGGGGGGTTGGGGGGGGGGTTGTGGGATGGGGGTTGGGTAGGTGGAGGGGGGGTTGGTGTGGAGGGAGGTGGCGGTGGGGGGGGGGGTGGTGGGGGGGTGGTGGGGGGAGGGTTTGGGGGTTGGGGTGGGGGGTGTGGGTGGTGGGTGGGGGGGGTTGGTGTAGGTGGATGTTGTTTGGGGGGGGGGGGTTGGGGGGGGGTGGGGGGGGAGGGGGGGGTGTGGTTGGGTGTGGTGGGGTGTGGGTAAGGGGTAGTTGGTGAGGGGTTTGGGGGTGTGTGGGGGAGGGGTTGGGGTTGATTGGGGGGTTGGTTTGGGGGGGGGTGTTAGGTTGGGGCCGAGAATGTCAGCAAGAGGGAAACCTGGACATTCCATTAAGCCTGCACCTCTTCCAACCTAAACCAGCAGAATGATAACCTTTTGCGGGGATATTAATTATAGATTGTGTAGGTCCACTACCTATCCAAGTCGGAAATCAGTAGTTATATACCATTATGTATAGAGTCTAACAATATTACTATATTTAAATTTAATTAAATATTAGGAGTAGGATGTTTTAGGTTACTTGTTGGTAACCCCTTCCAAGCTCTTTTTTAATCCTCTGGTGTGTTTTTTTTTTTTTTTTTTTATGCGAGGGGATGTGGGCTACCGTCCGCCCTTGTTTTGGACCTAAGTTAGCCCGACTGTCTGCTGTCTCGCTCTGAGTTTAGGGATTGACTTTCGTCACGAGATAAAGTTGACTCTATCTTAAAGTTGGATGAACATCCAAATGGTATACAAATGGCGACAGGTTGGTAGGTAAGACACATAGGCACATAGTCAGCTGAGGACTGACACATAGTCATCTGAGGGGACTGACACATAGTCAGCTGAGGGACTGACAACCTCAAATTATACGGCTTCAAGGGAGATGGACTGATTACATCGTCTTCACATCTCTACTGTTCCTGCCTACTTCTGTATTCGACTGAAGAAGCCTACTGTGTAAGCGAAACGTTTCGGAAATAAGTTGCCTAACTGTTGCCTAATGTTGTCTTACCACCAACCTGTCGGTATTGTAAACCATTTTGATTTCATCTTGTCACAACTGCAACACAATTGCATCTTGGTACAAAAACACGCTTGACAACTTTACAATGTGAGAATTGTTGGATCTGAGAGGGACTTGACCATCTCAGTGGCTGCATTCTCACTACTACTACTCTGCACCTCTCCTTCCGACAGTAATTAGTCTCCGCAGTGTCCCGCTTGATCTTCAGATAGTTCCTGACTATGGAGCTTGAACTTCTCCAGGCTGAGGGACTGACAACCTCAAATTCTACGACTTCAAGGGTGATGGACTGATTACATCGTCTTCGCATCTCTACTGTTCCTGCCTACTTTCTGTATTTGACTGAAGAATCCTACTGTGTAGGCGAAACGTTTCGGAATAAAGTTGCCTAACTGTTGTCTATGTGTCTTAACTACCAAGAGTTGGATGGTTGAGGGGAAAGGCAGTCCCATTATTTTGTGCCATGGCGGCAAGGTTTCCACTGGGAGGTGGGAACCTAATCCTGAGCCTTCTCGGGGTGTGGGTATGGCATGCAAAGGGTACGTAACCTTTATTCGGCGCATGTACACACCCTCAACCAGCGAACCAGGGAACTAAGGGTTGGCGATGGCGCCCCGTCGTTCAACCAGTAACCCAGGTTCCAGCCAATGAGAAGATGGTTTTTGGCAATCGCAGAGGTTATGCAGGTACCACTCTCCTGTCCGCCCTTGTCATTCCAATTCTAGAGTGGGTTGAAGCACGGTCTGCTCTCTAGTGGTTCTATTCTGCCTTGCTTACCGTGGAGTGCACTAATACCATATTGTAGTACATAGTGTGGTTAGGTAAGACACATATGCAACAGTTAGACAACTTTTTTCCGAAACGTTTCGCCTACACAGTAGGCTTCTTTAGTCGAATACAGAAAGTAGGCAGGAACAGTAGAGATGTGAAGACGATTTAATCAGTCCATCACCCTTGTAGTCGTAGAATTTGAGGTTGTCAGTCCCTCGGCTGGAGAAGTTCAGTTCCATAGTCAGATAGTTCCTGACTATGGAACTGACTTCTCCAGGCCGAGGGCTGACAACCTCAAATTCTACGACTACAAGGGTGATGGACTGATTAAATCGTCTTCACATCTCTACTGTTCCTGCCTACTTTCTGTATTCGACTAAAGAAGCCTACTGTGTAGGCGAAACGTTTCGGAATAAAGTTGTCTAAACTGTTGCATATGTGTCTTACCTAACAACCTGTCGGTATTGTATACCATTTTGATGTTCAGTACATAGTGTATATAGTGTACATACTTCTTTTCTAAATTGGTGAAGGATAATACAAGTCAAAAGTTTTTCTGCAGTGTTTATTTTGCTCCCTTTACACCCAGGATAACAGGCCTTTGGGACTCCTGGGTTGTAAATACTCCCGCAACCCGGCCAGTACGTCTTTTAAAAGGGATTACTGGTGTGGATGCTACAACCTCTGGAACTGTACTGGGGACACTCATCCTCAGCGAGAAGAATAAACTTGGGGGAAAACTCAAGGTTCTTCTCGGAGCTGTTTGGTTATTGTCTTCTCCTGCCATCCCCTACATTCCATATTTTTAAGCAGACTTTATTTAAAGACAAAATACATTAGCAAAAATTTACAATAGGGAATAGAACAACATAAAAAACATCTCAGAGCCTACATCTCGAACACTTTGTCCAGCTCCCCCGGGTGGGTCTTATGTCCAAAATGCTACAGGCATTTTCCCTCTGGATCGGAGCATGAGTCTCTGAAAGAGAGCTGGCCGTCCTATGATTTTTTTGGCTCCTGTGATGAGTTTTTCACCCAGCTCTCTGAGGAACTTTAGAGCACACTTGGTTCATGAGCAAAGGGTCTCCGACCCTACTGGGATGAAGTTATAGTAAGGGGGAAAGGCTTTCATATTTGTGGGTTTTTGGGTCTCCCTGTAGCTGGTGGCTCCACCCCCTTCAGCTTCACAGTATGGCAGGAATGTGTCTGTCAATGTGGCAGCAGAAGTGTAGTCCCAGACAATCGCTTACTATCCTTCCAGGGTTGCATAATGGCTCCATCAGGCGCTTTTGACTTCCATCAGACCTCTGTACTTTGGGGTTCCAGTTGAGTGGGCAATGGGCTGTGGCGAGGTTTCTCTTTATGATGTCGTTGACCTCTTCATGTCTAGCATACTTCACTTCTGAAAGTGTGACACACGAGACCATGAAGTCCAAATTGATCAGCCGTCGCCCTGCCGCAAATACACCTACTTTCGGTGAGTATGCGGGGCAGCTAGGCGAAGAGCAACACCAATCCAAATGGCCTGTGGGGTTGAGTCGAAGTGCCCGAGAGGAATTGAGAACAGCTAGAAGGAAATCTCCTGTATGTGGTGGTTTCACTGCTAGGAGACGAAGCTTTGTTCTTTCCTTAGTTGTTGGAAAGTACTGTGTTCGCTATATTTTCCGATCGGTTTGTCCCAGTGGGACTGTTTGTGATCTTAGGGATTAGCTGGTCTACTGGAGGAGTCTGTAAGTGTGTCCCACCGCACGGGCTGCTTCAATGAACCTGAGATCTTGAGCTACTACCACACCCCTCAGGCGTTCGTGGACAATCTCCTTCATTAATACACTGGAAGCCAAACACGAGGAGAGAAATACAAGTAAAGTTACTGCGTTGCCTTACACACGCCTATACCTCCCAGTCGCACTAGGACAGTGTCTTGATTCCAGTGCTGATCTTCCAGGACAGATTCATGTGCTTAAAGACTTATCTCAGGAGTGAGTCATATTCGTTGAGTGTTTTGGGTTGCCAAAAGAGGATGTGCACCTCAGGAAGTGAGTGAGTCTTAGCAGAGTAAAACATCTTGTGAGGAGATACGGGGCATCCCTTGGGCATAAAGATCTCTTATTCTCTCCTCCATTCTCTTCAGGTCATTCAGAAATGTCCATGAGGTTTTGGTGTAGAGGGCTTATGCCCCAGTAGAAAACCCCAAGAGGGTACTCTTGGATGGATTTGGTTAGTAGACTTCGGGAAGGATTGTTGGGCCCCCAAAAAGTTTTTAATTTTTTCCTGGTTCGTTGTGATGTTTCCCACATTTGGAGGGATTGAGGATGAGTCCCAAGGATTTCCTTTGTGTTTTAAAACCAAATTTTTAGGTCCTGAAACAAGGCCCTCTTCAGTCCCTCCCAGAGTGCCATCAACCAGGTCCAAGATGTTAATTTTCACTTTTGCAGGCGGGAAAGTTATTTTCTCAAACTGCCAAGAAAAAGAAGCGGACAAAGTGGGTCCCCTGCTGAAACATTTTTGTGGGGAAAATTTAATGTTTGCCAATCAAAACAATTGGGGGATACGTAGGCGCTAAAAATAAAGGGGGAAAAAAGACGGGGGAAAACCGATCCCAAATGGGGGCAAGACCAAAATCTTTTCCAACATTTTAAAAAACTTTTTCAAAAGTCAATTTTGGGCTACGGGCTTTTTTCTGGAATTCCCGGGATGTAGGTCCTTGCTGAAATGCTTTGGGCCGCTGTACTGTTTTTAGAGAAAACCAAAGCCCATTTTTGGTGTGGCGGGAAAGTAAACTGGCGGGCTTCTGGGCGAATGTCTCTTATGCTGTTTTGGGGCAACGAGACGGCAAAAGAGTGTTCCCAAACGCAATGGGTCGATTCCCCCATCCTTTTTTTTAAAAACCACAAGGGGGGCCCTTGAAAAAAAAAAAGGGTTTTAAATTTTTCTTCAGGAATCCGCCTACCCAGGCGGGTTGTTGACAAAAAGGGTTTGTTAACTCGGTGAAAAATTGTTCCCGATGTGCAAAAGTACGGTTTAACCACTCTTTAAAGTGTTGTGATCGAATCCCAAATTTAACCCTTTTGGGAGACCCTACGGGAAAATTTAAACCACTATCGCCTTATAGACTTTTGTTTCCCTGGAAAAATTTAATTGCCCAGTGATGAGGTTTTCCCTTAAGGTTTTAAGGGGACTATGGGTCCTTATTTGGTGTTTTTTTTCTTATTTGCTTGGCTTGGGCCCCCTGTTTGGGGGGCAACAGTGCCCTCATTTGAAATTTATTCTGATTGCCCCCCCACTGTTTTAAATTCCTTCGGATTTTTTGCAAACCTGTGCAAAGGGATTTTCTCGCTTTTGGGTTTGGGAAATTTTTTCTTGGGTCTATCTCTGTGATTCCTACAATGATGGGGGGGGGACAAAAATTTTCTTTTTCTTGGGTAGTTGCACACTGTTTTGTTTAAACTGATGTGGCTAGCTTTTGCTGGGGTTTTTTCAAGAACTGAAAGGGACGGCATTGCCAAAAACAGGGGGAAAGGGTTGCGCCAACCCTTTTAAGGGTTTTGCCCGGGGGGGTTCTAAGTTGGTGGAACCTCCTTTTCACCTGTTTTAAGGGTTTCCTCTAAAATTTCCCCTGCTGCATATGGATGAGTCCCCCTTTAAAGAAAAGGGTGAGGACGGGTTACGCTAGCAGTTTTTTAAAAAATTTGGTAATCAGAAGATCTTCCCAACTAAAGTTTACCATTGGAACTTTTTTTCCCGTGTGGAGGCAGTGGGGGGCTCCTTATGCGGACCAAGTGATCCAGCACACCATTTTTTGGGTGCAGGTAAAAGGGCCCTTTCCCTTTTTGATACCCATTACGTTTAAAACACACCTGTTTTGGTGCATTTTGGCCTTGGCTTTGTGGCTGGCAAAGCTGCGTCTTTTTGCCATACCTCAATCTGTGTGGTAAGCTTGGGCTAAAGGGAGAGGGCAGTGGGGGATGGGGGCACTTTAAACCTGGGTTTTTCAGGGTTGGGAATGTAGAGGGGGGGGAGGACCCTAGGCCTAGATCGGGGGCCGGTTTCTCAAGCCCCCGGGGGAAGGCAGGGAAGGGAGGGAGGGGGAGGTGGTCTGAAGGGGGTTAAAGGGGTGAGGGAGTAGCTTGGCAAAAAAAACGAGGCGGGGTTTGGTCCAAAACAAAAACACAAAAATTTTTTCCCAGGAAAAGGGGGTTTACCACCCCTTTTCTCCCGGGCATTTTATCGCCTTTTTCGACACACATTGGGCTTTTGGAGGGGAAAAAATTTTGTTTCATTTCTTCATAGAGAAAAACATATGTATATATATTTTTTTATATATATATTATATATAATATATATATTTATAAAATTTTTTATATTTTATATATTATAATTAAAATATATATATATAAATTTATATATATATAAAATTAAACCCCCCCTATATATATATATATATATATAAAATATATATAATATATATTATATTATATATATATAAATATTTAATTTTAAACCACGGACGAGTGGTATTGTCAATAACCCCACTGCGCTGCCAAAGGGCCCGAAAACCCCTTTTGTACTGGCCTGCCATTGTGGCAAGAAAACCCCATGAGCCTTAAAAAAAACAGAACAACCCCTCCTACAAGAGCCCTGCACGCAGAAAAAAAGCTAAACCCGTTTTTGCCTTGGTCTGAAGGAAAATACGAAGCAGTGGGATTTTTTAGGGTAATTTTTATTCTCATCCCTGTTAGGTTTTACTAAAACCCCACGAAATAAATTTATATATTTTTTGTAAACCCCAAACAAGTGGAATTGATCAAAAACACCCCGCCCCACCAAGGACCCGAACTTAAGCTGTATTTGGGCCCGCCCAAAGGAGCGAGAACCCCCCGACACTTTCAAAACCACAGGGGCCACAGTCCCGAGGTTTTAAAGTTAGGGCAGGGAAAGGCCCAAACATGGGAAACCTTGGGGTTTAGTGTCTTAATCCCAAAATTTTGCTTAGCAAAATGATTTCTTATATTTTTTCAGCTATAAATTTACTCTAATTTAAATTTTCCCACAACTGAGATTAGGCCTTTTTGGGCTGGGAAAAGGTTAACCCCTTTTCCCGGCCATTTCTTCCCTATTTGAGCAGGGTGCAACCAATTTTCAACCCATAATTTTGATAGTATATCAATTCTAAAACATTTTTTTATTTTTGATCATTTTTTGAGTTTTTTTTATTTTTGGGCCTATAAAGCCCTTTTTTTGGGCCCCTCAAAAATGGGCACCTCGACAAGGTTAAACTGTAGGTGACAGATCACATCAAATTTGATGCAAACCTGCAAAGGCAAATTTTTCTAAAAGGGAAACATAACACTGTTTTTTTAACTGATAATTTAAAGGGAAAAAAATACATTTAAGGTTATTTTAAAAAAACTTGGGTTTAAAAAAAAGGCACAGAAACTTTATTTCAATAAATTTAACACAATTTTTTTAAAATGACATTTTAAAAAAAAAATTTAAAATTTTTTTTACAAAAAATTATTTTTATTATCAAGGAAAAGGGAAATTTTTAAACATGTTGTTGGGTTATGGAAAATTTCCCGGGGGGCAATTCCTCTTAATTCAGACAAAAAATTAACCCTTTCAGAAAAGGGAAAAGCAAAGGAAGAGGGAGGTTTTTCCTTTTTTCTTGGGGTTGCAATGTTTTACATTTAAAACCTCTTTTCAAAAAACGGCCCGCGTGTTTTTTGGGTTTTATCAAAAATTGAACATGGGGGCCTTTTTCTATGCTGATTGGGAATGTCCCTCAAATGAAGAAGACCTTGAAGAAGACCGTGAAGTTGAAAAAACTTGGAGAACCAGGCTCCCTTTTTGGGTTTCCCTTTGGGTTTACTTTTTGTTGGGGAAAAAAATTTGGGGGAAGGAAAAACCCAAAAATTCCCCTTTAGGGTTTATGTATTTCTCTTTTAAAACACCACAGTCACGCCTGTTCAACAACCCCGCCATTGACCCCAACAAAGATCCCAAAGATTAAAACCAAAAAGCCTCATTTTTACCGCTTTTTTTCTTTGGGGGTGGGGACTTGTAGGGGGATGCATCAACATATTTTTTTATCTATGCCCCCCCCATGGGCATTTTTAATTTTTGTCCCCTGCCCGGACAGTCAACTTTCCAAACCCTTTTTTTTTGCCCTTTTTCTGTACCTCTTTATCCCTTTGGGCACTGGGTTGATGCCAATATCATTAAACAAGTAAAAAACCCTTTCTGTCTTTTCCCAACGTACAGCAGGGGCACCACCAATGAAAAGAAAACCATACACCCTTTCCCCCTTTTTTTTTTTCCCATGTCATTTTACAGACATAAGTTTGGGGGGTTTTTTTCCCAAATTTTGCTGTCCCTTGCAGTGTGCCTGTGTACCCGCAATTGAATGTTGGCCCTGCAGATTTTTTCACCCAGAGGCCAAAATGGGAAAAGTTATCTCATAAATTGCACTTGTCTTTGTGGGGGTTTCCCCAGTCTTTGCCAAAGGGAAAAAAAACAAAACCTTTGGAGCTTATAGGCATTTTCTTCTCCTCCTCTGTTAGGCTAACACTGTGATAATCAAATGTTTTTTTTGACCTTGATACATCATTATGTCATGTATAAATCCATCATCGCTGCCCGGCAAAAAAGTTTAAATCCCCATTTATCAGGCTTGGTCCTGATATATTGCCTGAGATTTCCTGCTCTTGTTCCCTTATATCCCACCATTACCTCATCAAACTGATTGATTTGGTGTACCTGGAACTGTCAGGCATGCTTTTCTTAGACCTTCAAACAGTGGTCTTACTTTATGGAACCTGTCAGCTGTTGCTTTGGTATTATCATTTATATGAATAGCTGTCCTTAGTAACCTAAACCTTTTAGATGTCATAACAGTTGTAATATCAGGATGACAATGGTAATGGGACCAGTAATTCTCAAAAGAGGGCAGGGTGTCCATACTCATGAATATCAGAATTCCACAAATTGCATAATCTGTTCACTAGTGGTGTTGAAGTTAGTATTAACATCTTTCTGTGTTGCATACAAGTTTGTGTTAAATACAAGACTTTCTAACATTTCTGCAGTAAATATTTCACAAAAATATTGAAATGGTTCCTTGATATGTGTTGGTACCCTCATGTTTGTAGTCAGGTAATGGAGCATTTGTTAAGTCAAGTTTGCTCCAGGTGGCATTAGTGTTGTTGACAGTTGTTTCATCTACCTCAACCTCGTCATCTTTAACTGTTTGTTTTTGTACATTTCATCGTTTTACATTAACTTGCCCACTTCTCTTAGACAAATCGTCATGTTCATATCTTCACTTGAAGAAGAAGCATCTACCTGTGTGCTCATAATCATCTCCAGAATCCACTTCCTCATTAGGGTCACTGTCATCATGTAATTCTGGCACGATGTAATCCCTTCTTTTTTGAGCCCTTGATCCATAAAATACATTGTGTGTCAACTGAAATGAACAGAAAACCACAAAATGAGCATTCCATATGAGCAAATTTTACAAATTTACAAGGTAAAATTACTCATAAATCAATGAATTTGATCAGTATGCAATTGGTTAGCTATCAGTGACAAAGACGGTCTAATTATGATCTGTATAATCCAGATATATGATACCTTCATTGGCACATTTCTCATCACCATTGTCAGGCCGGGCCTCAATATTGATACAAAAATGGTAAGTGATAATCTACCATTGCCAGGCCGGGCCTCAATATTGATACAAAAACGGTAAGTGATAATCTGCCATTGTCAGGCCGGGCCTCAATGTTGATACCAAAAAGGTGAAACAAAACTTCAAGTGCATTTATTTGTTACTCTCAATGCCTCAGGCAATTCATTTACATCTCTAAATGAGGTTCAAACATTCAATAATGCACTGGAAACACATTCAGAAACTTACCGACATTCTGGAGTGGTGTAAATTGGTGAAATATCAGGAGAGTGAGGGTCAAATTGCTGCCCCCCTTCAACAAGTCAAGCAGTACTGAACAGTCAAGGAGCTCCCAGCCCAATAGCAGAGGACAATACCCAAGTGAAGCCACCTTCAAGCTCCGTGCAGAAGGTGTGTGATTGGCGGATTGAGGCGAGAAGTCTCTGGGAGCATTTGCTTTGTGTCTATGGCACCATGAAAACAATGCTTTTGGTGCCTCAGTATTGAGGCACCGCAAGGAAATGTGGTTGTCGCTCACAATGACGGGCCACTACAACATGGGTTTGGGTCCTTGGCTAGCACGTGTTGTTGATATACATGTATATATATATATATTATAAATATATATATATATATATATATAAATATATATAATATATATATATATATATATATATATATATATATATATATATATATGTCATGCCGAATATGCAAAACTGGTCAATTAGTAAGAACTCATTTAAAATTAAGTCCTTTCTAAAAAATTTCTTATACATTTAAAGATATATTTTTTTAATTAATGTTAATGTAAAAAATTATAATTTTGCACCAAAAGAATCTTAGAAAACTTACCTAACCTTATTATAACAAGAACAATTTATTTTAGCCTAACCCAACTAAATATATTTTAGATTTGTTTACAATAATTTAATACTAAACAAACACAGTGAAATATATTTTTTTCGTTAGGTTCAGAATGATTTTGGCGAAATTATTGCATAAACAAATTTTTGCTTGTCTATTCGGCAAGATGAGCATTGCTATTTAAGCCAAGATCGCAAGTTCTTGCCTATTCGGCACGACATATATATATATATAATATATATATATATATATATATTATAATATATATAATATATATATATATATATATATATATATATTTCAAATATGTTTGATTTAAAGACAAAATACATTGGCCAAACATTCACAAAAATACAACAGAAATACAACAGAAAGTAAAACAACATAGATAACTCAGAGCTACATCTCGAATACTTCGTCCAGCTCCCCTGTGGTGGGCCACATGCCCAGAATGCTGCAGGCATTCCTCTCTTGATCGCAACACTGAGTCTCTGAAAGAGGAAGCTGGTCGCCTTGTGGTCCTTGGTTTCTATGATGTGCTTTCACCCAGCTCTTTGAGGAACTTTAGAGCACACTTGCCCCATGCTCCAAGGGTCTCCGACCCTATTGGAATGAAGTTATAGCAAGGAAGAAGGTCTTCATATTTTCGGATCTTCTGGGTCTCCCTGTGGCTGGCAGCTCCACCCCCTTCCACTACAGAGTATGGCAAGTAGGTGTCTGCCAATGTGGTGGCACAGGTGTAGTCCCAGGCAATCTGCTTTCCATCCTTCCAGGGTAGCATAGTGGCTCCATCAGGGGCCATTGGGGTTCCCGTTGAGCTGGGCAACGGGCTGTGGCGAGGCTTCTCTTTATTATGTCATTGATCTCCTCATGTCTGGCATACTTCCCTTCTGCTGTGTGGCACACGAGACCATGAAGTCCGAATTGACCAGCTGTCGCCCTGCCGCAAATACACCTATGTTCGGTGAGGATGGGGGCGGCTAGGCGAAGAGCAAACCCCCCAACCG